>CAEFZX010025273.1:0-62316 GCA_903066825.1 Alfaro cultratus
GTCAGATGTTATATGACAGTGTCATGTCAGTCTTATGCACACGCCTTCAAATAAAGTGTTACCAGTAGCTCTAATTAAAATTATTTTTACTCAAGTATAAAGTAAAAAGTGGCCATCCAAGAAATTACTCAGTTAAGTAATTTGGTAACTGATCAAATTATAAATCATTTAATACTTAAAAATTGCATAATCAGATGGACCAGAATATAAAGTTAAGTGGAAATGTTAGTATGTTAAAGACCAAGAGGAAAATAATAAATATACGTAACAAAAATAATCAAGATTTTTCTTTCAATAAAAAGGCGAAACTTTAACAAACACTGCAGCTGCGTCTGGTGAGTTTTTGGTTGAAACAAGTTTGTTCTTCATAAAATGAAGTCAGAATCCAGAAAATTTACTCAAGTAAGAGAACTTCACAATAAAAATTACTCAAATAAAAGTAACAAGTGGGTCTGTTAAGTGATGTTTTTTGTTCTTGTTCTTCATTCAGTGAAATACTCACAGTTTCCAGAAACTTTGCTCTAGTTAAAGTAAAAAGTACAGCAAAGTAAAAGTAATCAAAGTACATTTATTTTTACAAAACGTTACTGAAGTAAATGAACTAGAGACTCCCCACCTCTGCTAGTTACTTTTACTTCAGTGGCATTTTGGGAATGAAGTTACTCACAGTGGGCTCTTACTTTTAGGAGTATTTACTAGTTTTTTACTTTTACTTGAGTAATTTTATTATGAAGTATTTCTACTCTTACTTGAGTCAAATTTCTTAGACAGCTACATTTTCTTTTGAGTAAAAATATGATGAAGTAGTGCTACTCTTACCTGATTACAATCTTTTTTTGTACTCTACCCACCTCTGCTTTGCTCCACAAATCATTTAACAGGTCAGCAGTGAGCCAGTAGAGGACAGTAAGTGGAGATGCACATTTGGAAGATGATTTATCGCTTTTTAAAATCATAAAAGCAGAAGACAGATCATGAAGTCTCTTAAAAAAGGAGAAGAATTTCCAGATGGTGCTCAGGCGGAGAGGACGACATTATGCCTCATGAATGTCAGCAACTCTGATTAAAAGCCATCATGCTGGCTTGAGGAAAAAAACATATATACTATATATATAAATAAAGAAAAAAAACATGAGCCTTCTCCTTTCACACTCATCAATCATTTCATCTTGTTTGTATACAGTCGTTTATTCTCTCAGAGTGAGACAGAGATGAGATGAGCGTAATTAAAGTTTTTTTTCTTTTTAATTAGATGCTGTTCTTTTCTGGGAAGCCTGTGGCGGCGCTGGGTGGAGCCTGAGTGGAGACAGGAGGCTTGTGGTCTGGCTGATGGAACCCGGCCGATCCGACGTAATGGAAACCGGGTGTTCATTCTGCACATAAACACACACACACACTCACACTGAAGCTGTGTACATACGCACATAAACCCGTGCAGACGTGACTCTTAGGTCACAACCCACTCAATACTAATATGTATCACATAACACTCTCATTCCGTGCTGTGCAAAAGTCTCGAGTCATTAGGCCTGTCGCAATAAGCAATAAATGAATTAATGGCGTTACAAACTAGCTCAATAATTTCCATTTGCATGACTGGTTTTTTAGTCGCTCTCTTTCTACCAAAAACTGGATGACAAAAGTCTTCAGCCTGGTGCATCAGTCTCAACTAGCCCCTTTTCTGAATGGCCTAGTCAAAGTCCAAACCTAAATCCAACTACATTTAGACAGTCACACATTCTGACTGAGCTTGAGCTGTTTTGACAAAAAGTGACGTGAAAAAAATGTGGGTTTTATTTGTGTAATGTGAAAGGTTGATCAATGAATGGACTGAATACAAAAGTACACCACACTTTTCAGAAATTTACTGTCATTTTTTTAAGACTATGCACTTTTTCATTCATATATGAATGGAAAACCACAAAACAACCACAGAAAAATCCTACTAAAATACATTGCAGTTTGTGGTTACATGGCCAGAACTGTCACAACTCGATTCACTGAAATTTTTAAATAACCATCTTAAATTGCCAGTTTAAAAAAAATATATATGTCACAACTACTGCATGGTATTGTGAAATTGTTTGCATTTTATATACTTCCAATGTCTATTTTTGTTATTTCTGTTTGTCTTGTCAATAGATGTGTGTCTTATGATGTGTGTTGCTGCCTTTCTTGGCCAGGTCATCCTTGTGAAAGAGGTTTTGAGCTCAATGGGTTTTTGATCTGGTTTAATAATAAAATATGGTCCAGAAATGTGTAAAAGTACAAAGGGTATTAATACTTATGCAAAGCATTGTATGCTGCCAATGTTAGAATCTAAAAGTTAAGAGAAAATGTTAACTGTCAGTCTGCATGGAGGCCAAGAAACAGAAAAATACAGGAGTGATTTAAAACTTTTGCACAGTTATTTATACATGAATTCATGTCAGAGCAAAACTTTCTCAAACACAGCTCAATAAATACTGATAATGTGTTCATGCACAAGCATGCATGCAAACATAAACCAAGTACAGACTAACACAGGGCAACCTGCATGACTGCACACTCTGTCCCTGCCTGTCATTCACACAAAGATATGAGCATTTGCACAGATGCATGCAAACATAGACAAACACTCTGTGGAGAACGCACACACACACACACACACACACACACACACACACACACACACACACACACACACACACACACACACACACACANTCTCTCTCGCACACACACACACACACACACACACACACACACACACACACACACACACACACACACACACACACGCAGCCGCAGCCTGACAGTGATGAAAACCCATATCCTGCCTCTGTTATGGGTTTTAATGCACCCACTCTCTTTCTCACACTCACACACACACACACACACACACACACACATTAAGTCTTTATATATTCACAAGAACTTTGCGAAATTTTTCATCCATTTCTACAGTTGAACCCAGAGCCGGATTTACAGCGATGTGGACACCAGTTTACTGTGCTGTGCACTTTGCTAATGCAAACAGATGGTTACAAATTCAGCCTTGTATCACCCAAACAACATTTCCAGGATTAGAAGACTAAAGTCTCACCCAGATCTAGAGCACAGAAGTCAAACTCAAGGGCCAGGGACCAAAGCTGGCCCGCTATAGCTTTTAATGTGGCCATGTAGACTCCAGATTACTTCAATAAGTCCTTCCAGTTTTTCACAAATCTGCAAAATTCACCCAAAATATATTTTTTCTGATTTTACTGCAAATTTTCTCAAAATTGGTTAAAAACATTGAGTTTAAGTGACTGTTGCCTCAGCCTTATGATGTCACGCTACAGTGCGTACCCTAACTCAAGCACTAACTGTACCCATTACCAACATATTCCTAACCGTAACCACAACTTAACTCGCACCACACCTCTAAACTTACTTAGTAGAGCTCAGTACAACTGAAAAAAAGAGTCAGAGGAAAATACCCACACTTTGTTGCTCTTTTTGGTTCTCCATATGTAGCATGTACAAACACACGCACAGAATCAAGAACAAGGTCAGGAAATGCAGAAAACAGATCTCAGGCATCCACTGACAGCGAGGTCAGGCTTGCCTTTCCCATTAGACACTGATGTCATTTTTCCACAAAGCTGCTTCAAATCCCATGTGTTCAAGCTCTGCTCCTGTTGGCACGCAGCAGGTTGTTCTCCCACTGGGCTGTGAGGACGAACAACCAAGACAAAGGAGATTTTATTCCCGAATCTACATCTCCGCTGGCATCCCTCCAAGCTCATGTAAAATGCATGTAAAATGCATGTAAAACACTGAGGTGTGACAGCGCATACATTTCCCTCAGCCACCCTGTGTTTTTCACTCTGAACTCAGCTTCCTTTAATAAATACTGCAGGTTTTTCATCAAACCAGTGTCATTTCTGGTTCCCACAGTGATGGACGGTGGACACCAGCAGGTCAAAGTTGGACAGGAACGGGTCAATAACTATGAAGAGGGCACCATCTAGTGTTGCATACAGAGTATGGGACAAGCGCTGAGATTTCTACTGATTTTTTTCCTCCAGGATTTATTATTCTCAAAATAAAAACAGTTTTGCTGAAGGTGCAGAATGTGACCTGAGATGGCTGAGTGACTGAACCTTTACAACAAACCAAAGGCTGAGTCAAAATGCATGTTAATTTATTCAATACGACTACATAAACAAGTTGTTTCCTTTCCAGTCACGCTCAGTCAAGTAAATGTATCAGATTGACTCCACTCAACTTGTAAATAGGCCTGTCGCAAGAAGCAATAAATCAAATAACCACATGATAAATTAAAAGGAGCTCAATCACTTTTGTTATTTGTTTAATTTATTGTTTCTCTCTCATCAAAAACTGGATGGCAAAAGTCTTCTGTTTGGTGCTTTGGTCTCAACTAGCCCTTTTTTGAAGGGCAATTTGTTTACAGAGTCTTCATAATTAATTTCCTCTGTTGTTTTGCTTATTTATTATGTCTTTAAAATGACTTACAGTTAGAATTTAAAGTTTATTGATCTTTGAGAATAAAATATTCAGGTATTATTATGCCATTAGCAATATAGTAAATGGCCTCAAAACAACAATATTATCGTTTATCACAATAACTTCTGGAACAATTTATCGTCCAGCAAAATGTGTTATTGTGACAGGCCTAGCGATCACTTGGGATTTGTTTTTATTGTGAATAAATAATATAGTATTTTTTATTTTTTGTCTAGAAAATAACAGGAAACTGAATGAAATATACTTTAAAAAAAGGCAATATATTATTATATATATATAACAGAAATGTTCAAAACAAACATTAACTAATTAACTAATTATTAGTAGTTGTTTGTTTTGAGCAATGTTTTGTATTTACTGTTTGCACTGATTGCACTTATTGTATAGTTAAGTCATTTTAAGCTCGTTTGATTAGTAGTTAAGTCATATGTAGTCACTAGTATGTTGATACTACCGGTTGGATGAGGGTCATTGCTAGCATGTTGACTAACACAAAACTACTCCATTCAGTATGCTAACATTAGTATATAACGTAAAATTACCCCAAATCCTAAGGGTACCTTAAATCAGTGGTGTCCAAAGTCGTTCCTCAAGGTCCGGCATCCTGCATGTTTTAGTTCTCTCTCTGGTTGTAGTAACAACCTTCTCAGCATTTCAATGTTCTTCTTAGGGGTTCTAATGAGACATAATTTGATCCAGGTGTGTTAAACCAGGAAGCGGACTGAAACATGCAGGATACTGGCCCTCAGGGACCGACTTTGGGCACCACAAGCATGTGGGGTATCACCAGTATGTTGATTTACGTAGACCTACTCCATTCAGCATGATAAACATAGCTAATAAATGAAAAATTTGCTAAAATGCTTAGGGTAGGTACAAAAGCTAATGCTAGCATGAGGGCAATCACTAGCAAGCAGAGTGAATAGCATGTTGACACCAGCAGTAGAATGTGGGTCATCAGCAGCATGTTGAACAACAAAAAATTACTCCATTCAGTGTGCTAACATTAGTGTACAAACAAAAATTATCCAAAATGCTATGGCTAGCTTACATGCTGCCAGTAGCACATGAGCTATCACCACTATGCTGATTTACATTGACTTAATCCAGTGTGATAAACATAGCTAAAAGAATTGTAAAATGCTTATTTTAGGTACAAGGCTAATGTTAGCATATGGGCTATTACTAGCATGTAGAGCGAATTGCTGGATCACAGATGACGTAGTACCGACGTCACGCAATGCAGATGGGGGTCAAGAAGTAAATGCACCCCCCCACCCACAAAAAAAAAAAAGATAAAAAAGTAAATGCACCCCGTTTACGCGTGGGTTTAGAATTTCTACCAAGCCAATCAGCGAACATAAGGACAAGACGTTAGCGATGACGTCGATTTTCTGCGCCGTTTTAGAATTGTAGTCTGCCTGTAGTTTCAGCAAAGGCAGCCGAGGATGTGAACGAATCCGTTCAGTTCGTGTTGGCCGTTCTTCTTCATATTGAATTGACATTAAAAGCCATTTCACTCAGCGTGGCACGTCTCTCTTCGCAGTGGAAAATGGCGCAGCGCAGACAACTTCCGATAATCTTCGTAACGTCGAACTGGCGCACTGCATACGTCAGGGGCAAACGTTAGGCCAGCCGTAGGTTCAAGAAACCTTTGTAAAAGTTACACTGCTTCCACAAAAAGACAACATTAAAACACAGCAAATGGTGTTTATTGTCAAAGTGTAGGAGTAGGACAATGTTATATGTGCATGACTTCAATATTGTGAACTCTAGTTGTGCAACAAACTAAGCTACAGTATATACAGACACTGATCATTATCTGTGGATAGCCCCGGATGACAGTCATACTGTATAACAGTAAATCTAGTTGGCCGGTTCTGCTTGGACAGGACAGTCTCTGAGGACGGTCCATCAGGAGTCCAAGACTTTGGTTTCGTCTGCGTCTTACTTTTACAGTGTAATATCAATCAATACAACTAAACACATCCATTTAAAAACATCCACATGAATATACTCAATGCAACAAATGTTATGCAGAAAATTCTTTTCTCCCCCATTCCCTCTTTCTTTCCTTCTTGGACTCTGTTTTAATCTCCATAAAATCCATAAAAGGTTAAACGAACATTTAAATGTTTATTTTATTAAAAAGAAAAGAAAAAAATAACGTTATGAGAACCCCTCCGGTCTACATAGCGACGATGCTTTGTGAAAAATATATGTATAGTATAGTGAACTAAACATTTACATGACTTTACAGGTGGGAAGGACATAACTCTTTAGAATTATAATAATAATCATAATCATAATAATCATAATACAGCCTCACAGTCTTTATGAACATGCTCTGCTCTCCTGTTCTGCACTCCCATCACTGTCATCGTGCTTGTGTCAGTGTGTGTAAGTGGGATTAAAGTGTGCATGTTAGCAGGTCAGTCCATTGGCATCTCAATTAATTACGATATAATCTAAAAGGTAATTTATGTCAGCAATTCAATAAAAAAAAGTAAAGCAAACATTTTTCAAACAATTTGATTAGCTATCACCTGAAATTCTCATAAAATTACGTAAGATTTTTAATACAGAAATGCTATGAAAGTTTAGTGGAAGGAAAAACTGTGCTAGTAGACAATGTAAAAACGCAGGAAACACCTGATGCATGTTGCATATTTGGATATTTCTGAATCTGGCCCAAAATTCCTCTTTAAAGGAAAGTAAAATTTGAGGTCATAGAAGAGAGGTTAAATGAGGTCCAGTGTAAAGTTTTCACAGTCAGTGATGATGGTTTGAGGTGCAATGTGCATCTACTTATGTGGGTCCTCTGTGTTTCATCAAGTGCTTCGTCAGAGTAGATGTCTGCCTGGAAAAATGTAGAGCAATGAATGCTTCCTTTTGCAAACAAACTATGGAAATGCTGATTTTATTTTTCTGCCCTCACTTCCAAAGACACCAAAAGCTTATTCACTAAAGTGATTCTGACACTAAGACTCTATGGAGTACTGTTAATTTTTTCCACTAAAGTTTTTCCTTACACTTAACTTTCCATTATTATGCTTGGACATGGCACATTGAGCTTTTTTTTTTTGTGGTTTTGTGGGTGTGACTGACTGATAGATGACTTTAAAGTTAGCAACTACATAAAATAACGATCAGTTAAAAATCTTATAAAAATAGTTTTGTGTTCATTTTAATCCCTAAAATTAACAGAAATATTACTTTGTGTGAACTGTAGGGCTGAAATGATCAATCGGGTTAATCGTGATTAATTGATTAATCAAATAATCGTCAACTAAATTAGTAATCAATTAATCATCAACTGGAATATGAGGACTAAGAGAAAAGGTCATTTGCTGACAGTCATAGGATTAATTAAGCTAAACTGTAGAAAAATACAAACTCTTGATTGCATTTTAAACAAATTTAAATAATTTAAATATTTGCATTTTTAATTGTATTAAACTTACAATTAAAAATGCAAATAATTAAATATTTGAGATAATATTTGAGATTTTAGTTACTGCATAAAAAAGGCTTACCTGCAGAATATTTTTTTTTTTATCTAATTGTAAGACCGTTTAATTATTAATTGTCAGAGGAATAACAATAACTAAAATAATCATTAGACCTAATGTAATACTTTTTAAAAAATACATCAGATTCAGTTTTGTAGTTTTTACTATTTGTGGTGTGGAACTTTTTTCAGTTAAAAATCCTATTAAAACACAATTTGTGTAATAAAAACATGTTTTGGCTACAATCCTCTAAATCAAGGGTATATATATATATATATATATATATTTAAAAAATGTGGGTCACATTGAGACCATGAATGCCGGTTATGATAGAAAGTATTAATAAAACTACATACTGACAAGCTTAAAATATTATATCTTTCTCTGCTTTTGATTTGTGCTTTTTAAGATAAAAAAAAAACCCACACATTTTCTCAAATATTAAGTGATTTCTTGTGACTAATAAAGTAATATTTATCTTAAAATTCTAATTATGTGGCTCTCTAAACTCACAAGTTTTGAGTTTAGAGAGCCACAAAAATAGCTTTGGCGGGCCGGATTTGGCCCACAGGCCTTGAGTTTGACACCTGTGCTCTAAAATAACAGAAATTAACATTTGAAAATATTCTGTGTAATGAATTGTTTTTTTTAAACATGGAGTATAAAGGCCATATTGAGAAAAAGACAAAAAAATAAAATTACGAGAATAAAGTCGAAATAATACGAGAATAAAGTAATTATATTTGGAGAATAAAGTCAATATTATGAGAATAAATTCATAATATTATTGACTTTATTCTCGTAATTTTCTTGATTTTCTTAGCATGGCCCTCATCCTCCATTGTACGTTTTGGATTAAATGACTGATATAAAATTACCTTATTGATTATATTCCTATTTATTGAGACGCCCCTGTATGTCAGTGTGTGTGTGTGTATGTCAGTGTGTGTGTGTGTGTGTTCGGATCGCTCAGCAGTCCCCAGAGTTGTGCGAGTGTGGTCCGGTCTCCAGTTTCCAGTCTCTCTGGTCGGCGGCCTCCGCCTGGGTGTGCTGGGAGGCGGCGGGCGACAGCGTCATCTGTCTGCGTGGGTTGGCGCTGTGCATCGTGTTCCAGTGGCGCTTCAGGTCCGACGCCTTGATGAACGCCTTGTCGCACGAGCCGCAGTTGAAGGGCCGCTCGCCCCGGTGCTGCCGCTCGTGGTCCTTCAGGTGGGACTTGTGCTTGAAGGCCTTTTCGCACATCTGGCAGGCGAAAGGCCGCTCGTTGCTGTGCACGCGCTCGTGCCGCTTCAGGTCGGGCCCCCGGATGAAGGCCTTGCCGCAGACGACGCAGCGGTGTGGCTTGAAGCCCGAGTGGATCTTCAGGTGCTCCTTGAGGTGTGCGGCGGTGGTGAAGGCTTTAGGGCAGTGCTCGCAGCCGTACGGGCGGTTGGCTGTCAGCAGTCGCTCCTTCTTGGCGTTGTGGTCGAGCGGCTTGGCGCCGGCGCTCTGGCAGGAGTTGTGGTCGCGGTGGCCGTAGAGGAGGTACTCCAGCTTCATGTCGGCGGCGGAGGTCGACGACCCCCAGCCGTGGGCGTGCGGGTCCTTCCCCAGCCCCGTGTTGTAGCTGTGTGGCTGCGAGACGTGGGAGCCGCCGGGGCCGATGGCGTCCATCCCCTGGTCGTAGAAGCTGTTTTTCCTCACCTCCTCCATGGCGAGCTCTTTCAAGATGGCGTCCTGCGCCCGCATGCCGTGGTCGTCCGGCGCCTGGTTCTCGCGGGTCTTCATGTTGGTCAGCTCCCGCTTCTGGGTGCAAAGGTTGTCCAGGAAGTTGATGCCGAGGATCTGTCCGGACGACATCATCATGTTGATGTCCTTCTTCCGCACCGCCAGCCGCGCCGTGTACATGTAGTTGAGCACTTCCTCGAAGATGTCGGAGCGGATGAAGTCGAGCTCCACGATGGAGTTGTCCTCGTCGCTCTGCTTCTTAAAGAGCTTCTTGAAGTAGTTGCTGCAGGCGGCGAGGACGCAGCGGTGCGCCCGGAACTCGATGTTCTCCACCACCACCACCACGTCGCAGTGCTCGCCCTCCATGCGCTGCTGGTTCAGCATCTTCAGGAAGGTGGCTTTGTGGTCGTAGTCGATGTATCTCAGCAAATCAGACATGGTGCAGGTCAAACTGGAACAACCTGCAGGCGACGGAGACGCAGGTTAAAAACGTCTTAAAGGGGCGGTATTAAACCTGTCACCATAACAAATGTTGCTGGATGATGAATAGTTCCAATAATTATTGCAACAAACGATAATATTGTTGTCTTTAGATGAGTTTCAATGGCATAATAGTGCAAGAACACATTCAAAAAGATCAATAAACTTTAAATTATAATTAAATGAAAGAATCAAGGCAACACTCCACGTATGTTTTTGATGAGGAAATAACATTATAACATGATGTAAACGCAAAAAAGTTGATTTTACAAAATTCTACTCCTTTAATGACAGGATATTCTTCTGTGGCAACTAATGATAATCTTAGTAATCAATTATACTGATAATTAACTGATTAATTGGATGGAAATGTTGGCACATTCTGCAGATTTTTTTATTTAACCACTTTAGCCTATTTTTGAAAATATCAAACCTTTTTAAACAGTTGCCTAAAATACAATAACATTTGCATTGTTATGCTAACAGACACAATACTCCACAGTAATATGCAGTAAATTAAATACACTGCTAATCCACATTCTTTGCTTTTGTCACTTCTCTTTAAATCTGTTTCACCGTATGGACAGAAAACTGGGTAGAGAGACGTTGTAATAAATATTCCATTTTTGTTTATAACTATCATAATGTTCTGACCAGCATATGTTAGCTTTAGCATCTCAAATGCTATAATATAAATCCAGTTCATAATAAACGGTGAGAAAACCTCCCATCGAACAGAAAAAACATATTATTAGTAAGCAAGGAGTGAATGTATAGTTTATGAAATACGTTAACTTAAAAAACTGCATTAAAGTATTCATTTCAGATGAAAGTTTAAGAAGTAAAATTCACAAAGAAGCTTGAAATATGCAACAAGTTCCTTGATGGAGGTTGTAATCTGAAATCCAGCAGGAAATGAAGTAATTAAAAAAAACCTCTCCGATCTTTATTTTTATTTGATCAAAAAATAATCTGCAGTTGCTGTTTTATTTGTTTATAAACAACACGGATAAAGTTCTTAGTTTTTATGACTAAGTTGAAATTTAGTTGAGACATCAGACTTTAGAAAATCGGAAATTAAATCTCAGTCAGGAAATGTCAGATCGGTGCATCTTTAACACAAAACAGAGAAATCACTGACTCAGCTGACGTGATCCCGAGTTTTCCTTCACCTACGTCATTTCCTGTATTCTACTCAGGTTGATGTTTTTATGCTGTTTGGTGAAGAAACCCGCTTAAAATCAGCAGAAAATAATACTTTTAACATAGCATATGAACATTGCAAACCTTTTTATGGGTGTTTAGGTGTGGAAATGGTGCTACGATGTGATTAGAAACTAAAGACGTGCTTTAATTTCCACACCAGATCAGGGCTGCATGCAACAGCAGAGGGGTGGAGCTCTACTAGGATGCCTCTTAAATGTAATACAAACAAACTGACAAGCAACATTTGATGCAACATGCAACTAAAAGTGCTTTTACTTACAAATAAGACGCGAAGAAGAAAAAGAAGCGGCTAAATCAATCATGCAAAAAGCCTCTGAAAAGGAGAAAAATACGACAGGCCCCAAACAGCGAGCTGAGCCTTGGTTAAGCTGATCAAAATAAAAATAAAAACACAAACAGAAACAAACACACGCACTGTTCTGCGGGCCACCAGCGCATTTCCGCGCCAGTGTTTGCGTGACAAGCAACGCTGCGTGCAGGAAAGGATCAACCTTAGCGAGAATATTTCACATTTCACTGCGCCCAGCCATCTTGGCCAGCCAACCAGCCTCGGTTAGTGTTTCTGCAGCCCGACAGGCAGCGCTCCGACAGCGGCGACACCGCGCGGGGCACGTACCGCTACGAACCGGGCGGCGGCGCGGCCGACCCGCGGCGCTCCGACACGACAGAGAGAGGAGAATAAAAAGTGCCAATACCCAAAGTCTGGACGATCCCTGTGTTGTCACGCAAGGCAGTCGACGACGATCCAGATCCAGAGTTGTCGTTTTTCCTCTTCCTCCTCTTGTTGTGACTGCGCGGCTCCGTAGGAAACGGGGCATCGTTCTACTGCCACCTAACGCACCGGAGAGGGTACTGCACCCACAAGATCGTCTATATGTGGAAAGATGAATCACTCTGATTTGGAAAAAATACACCGCCTCCTAAACTGTTCATATCGCTTGAATTTCTTTCATATTTGCCAATTTACTGCCATGGCATATTTTATTATTTATGCGATAATTCAACAAAAATAGACACAGTTGTGAAGTGGTAGCAGAGGCGGTTCAAAAGAATGAAACAAAACAATTCAAGTTTATTTCATCAATGACCGAATGTTAAACAATATTACATGTTAAAAACAAAACGACTGTTTTGTATGCAAGTTTTCAAGTCACAGGCTAATTTACAAACCCGGCCCTTGTTTGGATCTTTTTTAAAAACTGAAACACAATTATTTTGTTTGTATTCCAACTGTTTATGATTTTCCTTTATTATACCAATTGAAATGTTTCATGTTTTATGTTTGCATGCCAAAAAGTGATACACAAATAAACTTCTCTTGCCTGAAAACTAAAAAATGTGGTACACATCTACCAGCTTTCGAACATCTAGAAAATACCTAAAGCTGTCAGACTGGATGGAAAGCATCCATAAACATTAATTTACAAGTCTTGCCATGAATTCTTGATCAGATTTATCTTTGTACTTTGACTAGGACATTTAAACAGATGAATATGGTCCACTCTAAACCATTCATGGTTGGTGTCCTTCTGGAAGGTGATTGTCCCTGTTCCTGATCCCCACCATGATGACGCCACCACCATGCTTCAACATGGAGTTGGTCTGTTCAGGCTGCCACACATTTATAATGTCAGTGTACTGCGAATTGATGACTGTTTTGTTAGCTCATTTGCATGTAAATGACAGACTAACAATAAATGATCGCTTTATAAAAAGACTGACCTTTCTGAAAGACATTTTTTATTCTTGAATTTCCACACTGTGGGACATTTAAAGGATATTTCTATTATATTAAATACTTTCATTGCTGGGTTGGGTCTAGGTAGTCATATTGTTTTCATCTATGTTGTTATTAAAGAAAGTTTTAAAACAGAAAGTAAGTTTGTTTTGGCCTAGTTCATATAATCTTCTGTTTGATAAGCAAAACCATATGAAACAGTTTAGATGTTAATGCAACAGGTGCTTCTTAAAATAGATAAATGAACAAATAAATGATAAAAAGTGTATTTTAAACTTACTTTGACACTTTCCAATTTCTCCTGGTGTGACGCCTCTCACCAATTCACTACTCTTTGGCTCGCATACGACAGCTCAGTAAGGTGTTGACGTCATTACGTATTTACAATAATAAAAACTGCGATTCTGCTGCCATATACTTGTTCAACTAAAACAGTAATTTATGTTTAAAGCTTTATAATTTTATCAGTTACTTGAGCGTAAACTAATAATTCAACTTCAACGTTATTCTGACAGATTGAAGTCATTTCATCTGCTGCATCTTAAAGGGCAGCATTATGTACTTTCCATATATATGGTCAAATTGTACAGCACAATAAAGTAAGTATTTTAACTTCAGCTGTTAAAAAAAATACTATATATCAAAAATGACCTGAAAAATGACCTTGTAATTTAATGTCTTGAAATTGGGTCTCTGTCTCTTTAAGAATTGCTGCTCTTTCTGAAACTCCACCTTCAGGAAGTCATCTCAACATGGCTCCTCTATTAACCCTTTAACAATGTTTTTACCAGCGTTTCACTGAGAAGTAGTTATAATAATGAGCTCAGCAGAAGTGCAGTTCTAACAGGTGCTTGCTAATTACTGCTGGCTAGTCTGAAGGAGCAGCGAGGGGGAGGGCTGCTCTGTGGGGCAGAAGCTTAGAAACTGCAGGAGTCAGATTTGGTCGAGATGTTTTGCACATGTGAATGGTTGCCATGGACACTAAAAGGATTTCAAAACATCCATGGAAAAATATCAAAGCATCATTTTGATGAGGGAATAAAAGTATAAAACGATGTGAAGCTAAAAAAAGTCGATTTTACATAATACTACCCCTTTAAGGCTTTATAACTTTTTCAGTTACTTGAGCATAAACTAAAAAAAATTCATAGTTCCATGTAGGAATGCACGATATATCGGCATCAACATCGGTATTGACCGATATTAGCCATTTTTTAACATATCGGTATCGGTCCTATAAATAAAAGATATGAGCAACAAATATTTGTTTTTGTTTCTGGTTGGGTTTTTTCAAAGAAAACTGTTGTGAAACATATAATATTGATAAATATTGGTAGTCGGCCATAATAATACACATTATATGTCTGTTCTGTTGTTGACTGTATGGTGTTTAGTTTGTAACTCTTACTTTCTGTTTTTATTATGTAAAGCACCTTGAACTGCCTTGCTGCTGAAATGTGCTACACAAATAAACTTGACAGGTTAACTGATAAGAGGTAACTTTATTTCTTTAGCACATTTTCAGCAATAAGGCAATTCAAAGTGTTTTACATAAATTAGAAGGAAATACAACAAAACGGCAAACCAAAGGAAAGAGCAAAAGAAGAAAAAAGAAAACAAAAAGGTATAACAGCATGTTTAAGGATAAGTAGTTTGTGATTTATAAACAAAGAGGGGTTTCTCTGGATTCTTGTTCTGATAATGTTGATCTAAGGTAATGAGTAGTTTCTCTAGATAAGCTAATAGGAGCAAAATCAATATCCCAAATTTCCCCAGTTCCAGGTTATTCTGCAAGATTCGAGTCATTTGTTTTGCACCGTAAACGGACTGAAATCAGAGCGACTGAAACCAATCAGAAACACCAGCTCCTGTACTGTGGTCACTTTATTATTTTAGGAGTAAACTGCAAATTAACAAGAAATGCGTCAGTCTCCGTTTTCCTCCCCTACGCTGTGGAAAACGCGGCTGCAGGTGAAACGGAGGAGCAGATAAAGGCTGTGGATGTCAGGGGAGGATAACCGATTTCTCTCTCTGGGCTTTGCGTCTCTTTCGGGCGGAGCTCGGCCGTCTGAGCCCTTTGCCCCGCGGCTGCGCCGTCGCCACGCCAACACAGAGCTTGTGCTGCGGCCGATCGTCCCCGCCCTGGGAAAAAAGAAAAAAACAAAACAAAACATTCCCAGCCTGCACAGGCACGTCAAAAAGTCATTTTGTTTTGTTGATTTCCTCGCCGAAAGTGGAGCTCGAGTGGGAGGGAAAACCAAAACGTCACAATAAAAGCCAGAAATAAAAGACAATAAAAGTGAAATGAATTCAAATGACACAAATCAATCTTAAAAAGATCATCGTAAGCCGGCTTTGCTGGAGAGGCTTTCATATGTACAGTGGCACCGGGTGGAAAATCATTGTGTGGGAGTGAAGCAATGCTTGGTTTTCTTCTACATTGAGGTTAAATAGTGTTTGCTCTCTAACATGTACAGCCTACAGCAATTACAAGTTCCTGGAGTGATGGCTTTATCTCATAAATAAAATGCTGCTACAGTAATTATCCTCAGCAATCATAAAAATGCATCAAAATCGTAATAAGGCAGTGAAAGCAGAAGGTTTACTTCGGATTCAGGACCATTAAAAGAAAAACAAAAACGAATCAGATGAGGCCGTTTGGTTGGTGATGCAGCTTGGCGTCCTTCTCATGCAGAGTGTGTTCGTTGGTTTTGCAGGTGATGTTTGCGAGTGGAGCGGCGAGCTGCGGCGTCCGTAGAGGAGGAACCTTCAGACAGTCCAGACGGTGAGACGTGATCGCGGGAAGAAGAGCTCGGTTATTCCTGGAAGAGCAGAGCGAGGAACAGGAAGTGAGAAGCTGCTCTGTGTTTTATTACCTCTGAGGCTTTGTAGGCCTCAGCGATGAAAAAACACAAGAAATACCCAAATATTTCTGGTCCAGATTCTACTGCAAATATCTAAGTAACTTGAAATGAGACAAAACTAACTTTTCAGTAAGAAATATGAGCTTGTTTTAAGTAGATTATTCCTTAATACTGGTAAGAAGTTCTTGTTCCAGTGGCAGATTATTTCACTTATAACATGGGAAAAATGTCTTGTTATGACAAAACAATCTTAAACTTGAGCTAGTATTTTTATTATAAAGAGATTATTGACCTAAAACAAGCTCATATACCTCACTGAAAAGTTAGTTGTAAGTTAGTTTTCTTATTTCAAGATATTTGCAATAGAAACTATTTACTTTAGGATTTGACAGTGTAAAAACACGAGCATTTTTGGTCTAGTTTCTAATCCAAACATCTTCACTTGAAATAAGACTTGTTGTTTTAAATCATAATTCCTTAATGTTGATGAGAAAAACACTACTTCGAGTGACAGATTATTTCACTATAGCAATGGGAAAACTGTCGTATTATAGTGAAATGATCTGCCACTGGAACTGGTATTTAATTGTATCATTATTAAAAAATGATTTACTTAAAACAAGTTCATACATCATCTCTGAAAAACTAAGAGCCCACTGAACTGAACCCCATTGAAAACCTCCTGGTTATTCCACCAAATATTGATTTCTGAACTCTTCCTGAGTTAAAACATTAGTATTGTTGTTTATAAATGAATATTAACTTGTTTTCTTTGCATTATTTGAGGTCTGGAAGCACTGCATCGTTTTTGCTATTTTCTGCAAATAAATACTAAATTTTTGCTTTGAATTTTGGAGACATGATGTCAGTAGTTCAAAGAATAAAAGAACAATGTTCATTTTACTCAAACATAAACCTATAAAAAGTAAAATCAGAGAAACGTATAATTCTAAGTGGCCTCACATTTTTTTCCCCAGAGCTGTATGTTACTGAAAAGTTACTTGCAAGTAAGGTTTGTCTTATTTCAAGTGTACTAAGATAATTGCTCTAGAAACTGGACCAAAAATATCTGGTAAGGTTTTGTGTTTTTGCAGCGTGAGAGCGGGCCAGATGAAGGGTTGCCAGTTTCACCCACATCAACAGAAGCAGAGAGACAAAAACAAAGACACATGAAGGTTAATGGAAACGCCAAAATAAACGTTTATTTTAGCAGCTCTGCAGTTTATCACGCTTTATGCAGCAGAAGCTGTTTTTACGCCTTTCAAGAGAAGAAAGAAAGGATGAGAATGAATGTAGAAACTAAAACAATAATAGGACAAAATATCTACTTTTCTTTTGATTAGTGGAATTACTGACTTAACAATAAAATACATTTTTAATTCAGTATTATATTTCATTTATTAGTATTATTAATACATGTTAGTGACAGTATTCTACGTTCTACAGCAGAGAGAAAGAAAACTAAAATATAACAAAATTTCATGTTTGAAATCCCTCCCTGTAAGCCTGACTGATCCAAGAACAAAACACTAATTTACCCCATTTCAATAACTTTAATGGATTAAATATAAGCCAACTTTTATTTTAATTACCCAGATCAATAAGTCATTGAGCCAATAGGAAAAATAAATATTAATTTATAGAAACAATCCAAATAATTTGTGTTAAAGTAAATGACCTTCCTGCTCAAATAAAAGGCTGAAACAGAATATAGAAAGAAAGTTACTAACAGAACAAAGCTTTCTGGTTTTTAACAAATAATTTTGGTAATTCTAACTGACCTAAACACAAGTAAAGTTTAGCCTGATTTAACTTCAGACAGGAAGAAAAGAAATGTGTATCTGATTTCAACTGTAAATAACATTTTCCACATTCAGGTTTTTAATCAAACATTTATTATAAAACTGTGCAGCTTTAATGTCAAGCACTTTCAAGGACTTTATTCAGAAATCAAGAACTTTCCAAACCTTGAAAACTTTGAAAACACCTAATTCAAATTCAAGTATTTTCAGGACTTTAGTCACCAGTTCGGACCCTGAAAATCAACCTAAGGGCCACAAACGGCCCCCGGGCCTCACTTTGGACACCCTGGGTATAAATGTTTACGACCCAAAAATAAACTAAATAAATAAAGAAACTTCCAAATACTGTGTGTGTTTGACAAGAATGTCCCCAAAAGAACAGAAAATATTCAGTACAGTGTTGCTAATGCTACTGAAACACTCATTAAACAAACGGCACACACACCCACACACACACACGGTGACATGAAGGCTGCAGAAACAAAGCCAAGCGTTCCCATCTGGTGAGTCATGCAAAGCGTCCTCATGCATGCCTGCAACTTGGGATCCGATCAGCCGCTAACGAAACGAGCCTCAGAGCAGAGCCGAGTGCGGCGGAGCAGGACGGCGCGGGGCGGAGCGGGACGGCGCGGGGCGGAGCGGGACGGCGCGGGGCTGAGCGGGACGGCGAGGGGCTGAGCGGGACGGCGAGGGGCTGAGCGGGACGGCGAGGGGCTGAGCGGGACGGCGCGGGGCTGAGCGGGACGGCGCGGGGCGGAGCAGAAAAATGCTCAGAGAAGACGGAGTGAAAAGACAAGTTTCTTCAGGCGCAGTCACACCTGCCGAAGCCCTGAAGCTGCAGGCGAGTTCAAACACATTTGGGAACTTTGCAGACACACAGAAACAAGGAGCAATGATCCATTTTCTACAGAGTCAAAAACATAGTTTGCTTTTCACTTTTCTAGCTGGAGGTTAAACTCAGTATGTTCACACTTCAACTTTGAACTTGAAATCCTAAAAGTTCTTTCATCTGTTCACTAAAATCAGATTTATTTTGCTGATTAGCCCAAATAATAATGTTTATTTGGTCGTTTACGTCTCCAATCATTAAAAAACTTCGGACTTTTCCAGAATCAACATTTCAGAGTTCAGTTCTTTACAAGGGTGTTAGAAAATGGAGGGATGGATGGAGGAAAAGATTAGAAAAGAAGGATAGAAAGTAGTAAAAGAAAAACCGAACAAAAATAAAAAAGATGAAGAGAAAGTCAGAAAATATATTGAAAAGAAAGAAAAAGGGAGGAAAGTAAAGCAGAAAGAGGCAGAAAGGAAAGAAGAGTGAGAGAAAGAAAAAGAAAAATTGAAAGACAAAAGGACAAAGAAGGAAAAGGGGTAGAAAAAGACAAATGGAAAAAAGGACAGAAGGAAAAAGTTCAAAAGACAAGAAGACAGAATGATAAGAAAGCAAGAAAAGGAACAGAGAGAGTAAATGAAGTAGAACATAAGGAAACCATAAAAGAAAGAGAAGGAAGGACATAATGAGAAAATAAAGCTAGAGCATAAAGAGGAGAAGTAGAAAAAGGGAAGGAAGGATAAGAGAAAAAGAAACAAAACCAGATACAAAGGAAGAACAGAAGAATGAAACAAAACCAGAAGAAACAACAGTAGAAAGAATGAATGAAATACAGAATAAGACAAGAAGAAAAGGAAGAGAGATGCTTAAAATCAGCTTTATTCTGATTAACAGAAGTTTATGGTTTAAAAGCAAAAAACCGTGAAAGTATTTAACTAGAACAGGGAAGTAAGTCGACAGATTTAAAAAAACACACAGACTCTACTTCTCTTCAACTAAAAGGCTGTTAGTGATTTTAAATCCTGAGGATTTCTGATCGTTTTAAATTTTTTTCTGAACAGAAATGGTGAAAAATATTCAAAAATTACTGGATCATACGACTTAAACTAGTGCTTAACATAACTTCATCAATGTTCCCTCTCATATTAATTGATTTTGTTAATATATTCACTGTGAAAACACTGATACTCAACATGTGTGATTTGGTTTAAATACGGTGTAAATAAAAAATATAAAAACTGTAAAGTTTAGGTGGAAAATGTAATGTTTTGAGAGATGAGGTAAATCTCTACCCTGATGGTCTGATCTGGTGCCGTTTCCTGCAGGAGGAAATAAACCACTCAGGTTTGTGGCTGAGGCGTCTCCAGTCAGATTTTCCTCAGGCTTTCCAAGTGGAGGATTGTGTAAACAGGCGTCAGGTTTCAGAGCGTGACGGTGCGTTTGCAGTACGGAGCCGAGGATCTCTGAGGATCAGCAGCCGGTTGAGCCGGTATTTAATCTCTACTTGTACAGACAACAGGAAAGCAAATGGTTTACTCTCTTCTGTGTGATTGACGTATGATTATTTTTACTTGCCCACATTATCTTGTTTTCAGCGTCGTAAATAAAAGAGGTTTGTTTTTTTGTCCACCAGGGGAGAGTGTTGGACCTAAATCCACATGAGATTAACCTATTATGCTCTCTTGGGCCGCATGAAACATGTGCATTAAATGTTTTGGACAACATAATTCTTATATAATTAGATTTTCAGTTCAGAATGAGCTGCTTTAGGGCCTCCTGTCACTTTAAACACAAATAAGCTTCTTCTGGTCTGGCCACGCCCCTCAATTCAACATTTACACTCACACATAAAAATGGCTGCAAATAGATGCGCTATTATGCAATCGTACATCTTTGAAAAGCAGAAGTGGAGCCTCCTGCACAACCAACAAGAAAAGAGCGAGGGTTTTCTGGATGGTAACAATTAAACACTTGTCTTTTCCAGCAGCCATTATACAGCGGTAAAACCAGCTGACCAAAGGTGATGGAGGTCAGTTTGGGTTGCTAGGTGACAGGCTGGGTTCCGCTCAGTTGCTAGGTAACGGGCTGAGTTACATTTGGGAGGTTTTTGAAACTGCTAATTTTCCAGACACTAAAAAACATTAACACAATATTTTTTTGTCTTTGTTTGTTCTGTAATATATATATTTATTTATTTTAAACATTTTTTCTGTCCCACACCATGCATTTTCTACTTTCAAATTAAATAAAATTCTATAAAAAAAAAAAAGAACAACAAAAAACAAAACCAGCTGGTTGTTTATTTTTTTAAGCGCTTGGGCTGTTTTTAGAAGCAGCAGAAACCCAAACGGAAGTACAAAAACATGCAACATATGAATTTTGCATGAAAGATCCCTTTAAAGCCTTGTTATTGCAAGCAGAGGATGTGTGATCCAGCCTGTGTGAGAACAAACGGCAGCAGCCCAACAAGGCGATGCAACAAGCTGCGAGTGCGACAGAAGCGGGCCGATCCAAACCAAATAAAAACCCGGCAGGCTGGGGAACGGGACCCGGGTTCAGGTCGGTCTTACCTGGGTCAGTCCTCCCCCTCCTCTGGCGTGATCTCTGTCTCTTTATGCACCACTACTTTGGTCACTGACATGTCAGGGTGCTGCTCTTTGGCTTCCTTTATGGCCTGAGCCAGAGCCTGAGTACGGGAGGGTGCAGTGGCAGGAGGGGAGCACCAGGGGGAGACAGAACGGGGAAGAGCGGTTGCATTGTCAGTCACCTTACAGTCAGATCTGCCATTAATCCAGAACTCAGTCACACGTTCACATCATGTCACAGCTTGAAAAGCTAAACTTGTTATCAAAGCCGAATCAAAAAGAAGTTAATTGATTAAAAAATTATATCAAAAAGCGCTGATTTCTATTCATTTTGATTATGGGTTACACTGATTAAAAACAAAACTTGAGTTAATTAATTAACAAGTGAATATTACACAAAATCAATTAAAAAATGATTTTTAACAGAGGCATCTTGTTATGGCAGCAGAACCAAGATGAAGCCCAGGTGGATTTATAAACATCTGTGATGCTTCTAACTTTGTTTCTTTTAGGCTGAAGGGTTCCTTCACATTTTTTAAGAAAGAGAGACACAAGGAAGGAAGAAAGGAAGGAAGAAAAGGGAGGACATAAGGGAGGAAGGAAGGATATGAAAACAATAAGGATGAACACCAGGGAATCACACAAGGAAGGAAATGGAAAAATGACCCAGATGGATGGACAATAGTTAAAAATGGAAGAGCAGAAGGAAAGAAAGACAAGGCAGGGAAAAAGGGAACAAAGATAAAAGGAAGAAGAAATGAAGAGTGTAAAAAAACAGACATAAGGAGGTTGGATACAAAGATAACAAGACAGAAGGAAGGAAAGGCAAGGAGAGAAAGTGTGTAAGGGCACAAAGAAAGGAAAGAATGACAGCGGCAGGAAGGAAGGATAAATGAAGGTAAAAAGGGAGTAAGAAAGAAAGAAAAAAAATTAATGAAGGACAGAAAAAGAAAGAAAGAAAGAAAGAAAGAAAGAAAGAAAGAAAGAAAGGAAGAAAGAAAGGCAGGATAAAAAACTATAAGAAAAAACCCAGAGGAAAGGTGACAAGGAAGGACGCAACCTTTGAAATTTGGAAAGGGAATAAAATCTGGGAAACTATATTTTTCCATAATAATAATAATAATTATTTTTTTGTTTTCTCGTAGCTGTTCAGACCTGGAAAATACTGAAATTAAATCCCAGACTAAATAGAAACGCTGGTTTTCTCCTCAAACCTCCAAGTTAAAACAGAAAGTTAGAACTTCAAATTACGCAAAAAAACTTTTTGTTCATATTTTAGAGACACTTTAAAGTAGTTTGATTTTATGTTTGTTTTCCTCCTCATCAAAATATTAGTGTGATTACCATTAGGTTAACTACTGATTATATAAGTGTCACATTATGATTCCTGACAACATGGCTTCTTATAAAGAGGATTTAACCTTCCAATAGGAAAATATATTTCTAATCTGAATTTATCCTGCATTTCCTGCAGCCGTGAGCCATAATCATGCAAAAAAACAGAAATAAACACCTGAGACACATCTCTGAGTGTAATGACTGTACTCAACAAAAAGGTTTCACTCTTTGAATTGAATTTCTGACATTTATTAACTTTCCAGAGGTAGTATGGTAGAAACGAGACAGACCTCATCGTGGTCGATGTCTGCGTCTCCAGTAATGACGATCCGCTTCTCAATTCGAGTCTCTGAGATTCCTCCTTTCACCGTCTGATCAACAGAAAACAAGAACCTCTAAAAACTGAATCACAACATTTTTAACAAATACAGAAGATAAGTTTTAGTTCATGAATTTGCCTGTAAAAGCTTTAAAATGTCCATTAAAATAGACCAGAGTTCCCAGGAAAAATCTCAACTTGTTGCAGAAACTTTAAACAAATGTTCTGAAGAAATCAGATTTGATTTTGGGTTTGGCAGGCGGAGGTAAAGAGACCGTGGATGCCCTCTGACCTTTGTGATGTGCGTGGTTGTGGTGGTGCTGGTGGTTTCCGAGGTGATGGTCTGAGCACTCAGCAGCACCCCGGGGTCCGCGTCTCCGTTCGTGTCAACCTGTTAGACAAAAAAATAATAAAAATCCCAAAAACAAAAAATGTTTTCATACCAGATCCCATTTACATTTTGCCCATTTTCTTTTATAATAAATAAATGACAGGAGAGGATAAAATATAACATTTTATGTTTTGAAATGTCGCACACCGGCCATATACAGCACTAACTAATTGCTTAAACACAAAATATAAAGAAAGTTACAAAAATAAAAATACCTAAAAAAATTAGCTAAATTTCTGGAATTTAACAAATAGAAATAATTTTATGATTCTAACTGGCCTAAAACAAGAAAAGTTTACTTTGATTTAACTTCAAACTGTGGGAAACAAAATGAGTGTGTCTTTTTATTAGGTGTATGAAAATATCTGGTTTCAACTGTAAATAATGTTTTCCAAATTTAAGCTTTTAATCAAACATTAGATCAGGCTTTATAACAAAACTGCAGTTTGAACATCAAGCACTTTCCAAACCTGTTAACATCTCAGATTAGAAATTAAACAATGCTAAAGAAATTACAGATTAATAAACTGAATTTGGTGTTAAGGTTCTCCTGATAAACCAGCTCAGCATCGACTGAATGTCACATAAAAGGCTGCAGAGGCGGCTTCTCCTCTTTATTAGCCTGACCGATGCACACGACGTTCCAGTTGGGTCAGAGCGATGAGGTGGACATGATGTCACCAAGTGCCCAGCGGAAACATCCTGCAGCTTTAAGACCGCCGTTATTGATCGTAAAGAGCCCAGCTGTGGAAAGTATGGCGCTCTGACTGGAAACGGCCAGACGGACCATAAACGACTGAATCTATCCAGCAGACTAAATCATCCCAGGAGCTTAAAGGACTCATCTAAAGAACCATTACTGAATGTGAGGCACCTCGTGTTTGGTTCCTTTTTTTTTGGGTCAATCAGTCAAACATTTTCTCTCCAGGACAGATCAGCAGCTTTCAGAGTTTAAATTTACCTCGGCCGACTCGTAGGTGATGGTTTTTGTCTCTGTGTGGACCACAGGCACGTCTTTGGCAGCAACCTCCACTCCGTCAGGAGCCTGAAGCATAAAAAAAGAAACATAGAAAATAAAAAACTATGAACATCTAAAAACCATCTGGGATCCAACGTTCCCACACATCTTAGTGTCCGAACTGAACAGTTTTCCAGATTCAAATTCCCACAGTTCTCCGACCATTTAGGTAATATTTTTAAAGTATAAACACTAATATTCACAAATTATGAGACATTTTTATTTAGGTCAGGCTGTAAGTACAAAACCTGCAAAATCCCGAGAAGAGAAAGAAGGAAATAAAGAAACGAGTAAATACTGAAGGAAACAAGTAATAAACGGAAGTAAAGAAACCACTAAAGGAAACAGAAACAAGTAATGAAGGAAAAACTACAGAAAATAAGTAATAAAAGTAATGAAACAAAAGGAACAAAGGAAACAAATAATGAAGAAAAGAACTGAAAGAAGGAAGAAAACAACCAATGCAAGGAAAGAAACATGTAATGAAGGGAAGAACTAGAAGGAAGGAAGGAAGGAAGGAAGGAAGGAAACCACTCGAGAAAAGGAAACAAGTAAGTCAGCAGGAAAAGAATGAAATCAGGAAAGTAGCAAGTCAAAAGGAGAAAAGTAAATTATTTCCATCCTTCCAAGTAAAACAGAAGAAAACAAACAAAACAAGCAGCTAAGTAATGAAGGAAACAAAGCAGTAAGGAAGTAAAAAAAGGAAACTAGAAAAAATAACAAGTGAAGGAACCAAAAAAATTTAAAATAGTGAAGAGAAAGAGAAATTAAGAAAGGAAGAAGTAGGGAAAGAAAGTAAAGAGGAGAAAAGAAAGGAACTAAAGGAGGGACAGTTGGATGATAGATGCAACATAAAAAATATCTGACTTTTTTTTTTTTTTTTGCCCTTTCTGTGTTTTGTGATAAAAGAAAACCAGTAGGTTAAAGCCAACCCACCCCTGTGGTCAACAGAGAGGTCATCGTAGCTTCGACTTCCTGTTTCAAGGATCACAGGAAGTAAGACGGAGCAGCAAGCAGGCGACTTTACAGAAAATATGGCAAAATCACGGCGAGAGGTGAGTCACTCCTCACCCCAAACACACCATGGCTTTTTCTCAACTTACTCAGGAAAATATTTAACTCCAATTCCAGATCCTTCTAGCATCACACATCCTAATGGAAATAAACAAGTGTTCACTCCATCATCTCCATTCGTTTTAAAGCAGCCTCCCCTCTAACGCACATGACATCAAATTAGGATAAATAAGCTCCGCATGTAAGCCGAAGACGGAAACCGAGCGACTGAAATCTCCAAACAAGCAGGCAGTCATGCATTACTCCCTAATCCAGTGAAGACGAGGCTGCTGACGAGCCAAAATCACAAGGTTTTCATTAACTTTCTGCACCACAATCACATTAAAGGCCCTCTGATCTGAGCAGCTGCAGAACGGACAGATGCCACGAGTCGATTAGTGGTAACTGGTCAGACTGGGTCAACTGGAGAGGACCTGGTGGGAAGGATGACAGTCGGAAAGTTGCTTCACTCACTGGATCCTCTTCCTAGTAGAGTAATACAAAACGCCTGACAGGATTTATGGAATATTGTTTGATTTTGTATCCTGTGTGGTTCAGTAATTAAATATTCTACAGTTTTTTGTTTTATTTTTACGTTACTTCCTAAAACTCTTTTTACCACTAAGGCATGTTTACATTATGTAACCCTGAACTTTTAGTCCCCTGTTTGTTTGCTATTATCTGAATTTAATTTATGTTTGCAGAAAGAAATCACAGAGCATCTCCTCTAAAACTTAGGTAAAGTCACTCTAAACTTTGTGCACATGTACAACTGTAATGACATTTAGATGAATACTACGAACTCTTAACTTCATCTGTGGTGGAAGAGAGACAAGATGTCTGACTGGGATTTTCCTTTCAGTGGTTACATTACGAAACATATTTAAAATCGCTCAAAACTGTGTGGAAATATTTATAATTTACAAATGATGAATACATTTAGTCAGACGCAGATGGTAGGGGGTATATTTTTTGTCCCTCTGCTGTAAAAAAAAGTATTGAAAATATAACTTATACAGGATGAAATGTTCAACACCATCTTCCCTCAAAGCACCTCCCTAAAATTTCAGAGCAATAACAAAAGCAAAACTTTTGTGAAAGTTTGACATCTTAAACCTCACAAACAACTACTTATTTTTAATTAAGAGCTACATAAATCACAAAAAAACCTTAAGATAAATTAATTAAATCAAATTAAACTCAACTCAAGCTGGTTTTCTTTGGCTTGGAATATGAAGCGTTTCATTTTCCATGATGGTTCCTCACCTTTAACAACTTTTTAGTTTACAGTAATCTATAAGTTTCACCCAACAACAGAAATCAATGTTTTGGTATTTATACACTTTACGAAAATGAATACAGCAATACAGACTCTTTCAATTTTAATCCCTGACACAAGCTACTGGCAGGGAAAATTCAAGGTTTGGTGATAAATTTGTTTCTGCTTTGCTGATCACATCTGAATTCCTGAGACTTTTTAAGAGGTGCTTCTTCTAAAACCTTTTAAAAATACTCAAGAAGTCAAAACTCCCTGCTCTTTCATCTCATAGTATTCAAACTCAAACAGAAGCATCAGTGAAGGAAATTTTTCCTGGCTTGGATTGTTCAAATCTAACAATTGCACAGTCCAATTTGAAGTCTTTTAATTCGGTTTCGCAGTGTAAACGCTATGAAATAATCCCAACTGCAGAACACTGCAGGCTAATCCGTACCAGAACACTTTCTCCTCTGCTTGTAACGGAGTCAACATGGCGTGTTTGAGCGGCTGAAATTCCTTTAAAACTCATTACCATTCAGATTTTTGAGGAGTTATAAAATGTAATTGCTGTAGACTAAGAATAAGGATAACATTTTATGACTGGTTTCTCTTCCACTGCTCCTTTAACTACTGAAGCTGCATGCATGGTTGAGTTTGAAAGTTATATTTGCAAACAGCCAGGACAAGTAGGAGGAGTGGCGCAGTTTAGTGGAAACACATACACAAAAAACCAAACATTTATGATCAATAATTTCTGATGGTGACTGTTTTAACAATGCAAACTAAGCTGAAGGCTGCACTGCTCAAAACTGACCTTTGGTTTTGGGGACTCAGCTTCGTTTTCAGTAACGACTACCGCCTTCTCCTGGTCAGCTGATTCCTGCGAACGACAGACGCACCCTTGTTTACGTTTTGCATCACAACTTCAAACATCACAGTCTTGATTCTTATCACTCCTGATAAGAAGGGAAAAAAATGTTGAATTAGTTAATTTTCACTGGATACAATGAAGATGCAGCGCCTTGCAAAAGTCGAGATGCAGCCACAAACTTCTGTGTTTTATGCGATACATCAAAGTAGCAGAGAGGTGAAAGAAATCCTGAAAGTTTGATTGGAAAAGTGTGATCGTATTCCCACAGCAGTTGCTGCCACCACCATGTATTACATATAAGTTCTCATAGTTTTGCAAGGCACTGTCATGATCCAGAGAGCCGGCGTTCACCTTGTGAGATGGAGAAACCCATCCAGGCGCAGACTGGTGAAACAGCGATGAATGAACACAAAAGACAGAGGAAAGGTAAAGAAAGGACAGTAAAACATCACAGTGAACAGCAACAGGTCAGAACAGGAGGAAAAATAAAGATGTGAAGGCAGCTGATTGTATGGAAAAACCAATCTGAAGCACAAAATCTGGATTCGGAATCCACTGGAAACATTTCACAGATTTTTCAGGTAGATCCATACAATAGATTAATGACCTGTCCTTCAGGGTGGAGGTGGGGATTTTGGAGGATGTGGTGGGAAAAACTACAGCTGGAGCTATGATGTAGGGGTGCACCAATTTATCGGCCAGCTGAAAATTTTTTTGGGAGATCAGCCGATACTTACATGTGAAGCTGATCTTATCTACTGCAGTAAAGCTCTAAAAATCAACCACTGTCCTAATCTGATCCCTGTGAGAGCAGAAGATGCAAACATGCACGTCATGTCTGCATGTTTGCAGTTAACAACAGTCACTTCACTGTTGCCAACTTAGCAACTTTCTTGCTATATTTAGTGACATTTCATATATATATATATATATATATATATATATATATATATATATAAAATGGTATTGGCCAAAAATTTAATCAGCAGGTCAGGATTTTTAAAGGTAAATTGGCCAGAAAAGTGCAATCGGTGCACCGCTACTATGAAGGCACCCCTTTAAGGGAAATGAGAAGAAGGAATACTTTAGCTGAAAAAAAAAAAAGAAAAAACAAAAGTCAGTCAGAGCTCCTGGTAGGTTCCTCATCGATGGGAGAGAGCTGCTCAAGCATGGAAAGCTGCTCGATAAAATGCAAAACAAACCTTAAAAAAAGACTTTGGGTTAAAAAACGAGCAACAGAAAACGGCGGTTAGCTTCCTGAAGGATTATTAGCCATGCTGGGTTGTTCTGTTAAACCGATGCAGCAATGGGGGGTTGTGGGTGGGCGGGGCATGAAGGGCGGTTTGCTTTGGGTTTTCATACAGTACCACAGCTAAGGACGCAGAAACCGTAACGCGAGTCGGGCTCGACTTCGGCTGGATTCCATCGGCTTTCTGCTGTGGCTCATCCAAAGTCTTCAGCTCTTCCACTTCCTTTGTAAACACGCCGACGACCTCTGAACTCTCCACCTTCTCCTCGGAAATCCACGACGCCATCGCTTTCTTCGGAGAGTCGACGCCTCTTGTCTGACTCACGTCGCCATTTTTAATCTCAGCTTTTAGCGAAGCTTGGCGTTTCAGCTCCTCGTTGCAGTCAGTTTCCGATTCCGCCAGTCCTTTTTTTCCGCTCGTTTCTTCGTCCTCTTTGTTCTCTGCCTGCTTAAAGATGATGAGCGTGCCTTTCTTGTCGCTGATGGCCTGCGACACTTCCTGTCTCACTGCTCCAGGGCTGAGCTTCGTCGCTGACTTGTCCGATGCCTCTTCCTCCTCCTGGGAGTCTGGGGTTTTGCCCCCGGCCTCCTCCCTCAATGTCCCGTCCACAAAGACGTCGTCGTCCATGGTGGTAGACAGGCTAATGCCATGGGGCCCCGAGGAGGTGGCCCCGTCTGTCACAACGCTATCTGCCACATATTTCACCAGATATCCTGCCGCCGCCTGGAGAGAAACTCCACTCGTTGGAAAAAAGGAACGGCTCAGGTTAAAAGGACAGAAGGCGTCACGCAACGAGAACCAGGCGGACGCATAAACAAACACAGGCAGAGCACCACAAGTATCCGGATACAATTTACCTTTCAATAATTAAAATAGAATTAACTTCATCTGATCAGAACGGTTGGGAGTTTGGGCTTATTTTCACATCAGATTAATTAACTGATTAAAATCATATTCAGTAGGATACATGTGAAGCTGGAAAGACACAAGAAGAGCAAAAGCAACACAACAACACGTAGAAACGTCCAAAATGCCCAGAAACAGGAAGTAGCTCACCACAGTGTCTTTAGGTCCCGCCTCCTGCTCCGTCTGCTCATCTTTCGCCTGAAAGGAAACGGAAATACAAAAAGTTTGAAAACATTCAAATCAAATGGGGATCATTCAGGGTTTAAATCTCCACCAGAGGTGCTGCCATTAGATCTGCACTTCAAGAAAAAAAGATTATCCAGCTTTTTAAAAAATGAGTTAATTTGTTACAAGTAATCTAATTAAGTGTATCCAATAAATATATTAGGTTCATTTTTTCAGTCAGTTTTAGTCAAAATGTTAAACTTATTGGTGATATTAGATTAGACACTTTATTAGTTGACAAATTCATATCATAACCAATTGTTGATGAGACAATGTGACAAATCCAGTAATAAAACTGAAAACACAAAGTGCAAAGTGAATTATATTGTTAAGGAACACTGTAAAAAAACAAAACAAAACAAAAAAATAAGCAAACAAAGAACACCACACAATGTTGAAACATTTAAGAAACCTTAAAATGTACAAAACCTGTGATGTGAGAATATTTATTCAGTGTTGGAAAAACATTTCATGTGAAAAAATAAATTTTTAATCTTGTAAATCCAGAATCTTGATTAGAAATTCTTGACTTTTGTTTTCCTGTGGTATAGATAAGACAGGACAGATGTCTAATTCTGTTAGTCTGTTCAAAATGAGAAAAACAAGACAACATCCAGTCAGAGGAGGCTGATGCATTTTTATCTTCATCAATACTGAATTGACAGCTATTTGCCCAAACTTGCCCATATCTACAATCAGGGCAATAACTGAAAGGTTTAAAACAGCAAACTGTGACGAAAAGTGTCGAAAGGGGAACAGTGTTTCTCTCACTTTTAACGCAGTTACCAATGGAGCTGGTAACTGGATGACTTTTAAATAAAGTAAATAAGATGTGTCTAAATAAATATGCATAAGAACATAAAAGCATTTTATTGTAAAAGAAAGTCTAAATGCGTCTAAAATGTTGTAAATCTGTAAATACCAGCAACTCTACAGAGAAATCTATGAAAAACCATCATTTAACCCCAAACTGTCAGTTTCTCCTCTGCTGTTTACAGGCCTTAACGGAGTCCAAGTCGATATTTCTGGGGTAAATCTCCACTTGGATCATCAGTTTCTATAGAAAGCCTCTCCAACATGGAAAACATACAATCCAAACAAAGCAATGAAAGAAATTCAGAGCTTTTTTGTGGAACAGTCAACAGAAGCAGAATCAATAATGCCGCGCTCCTCCCATAACGGCCTTACGTCCCATTGTTCAGAAACAAATACTTCGAAGCAAAACCCGACAGACCAGCTGACGATTTGAGTCCAGATCAGCCCTAAAGTCAAACAGTCAGACAGTCTGCTGGTTGTACTGGCAGCTACACTTAACATCCCTACAAAAAGACACTGGAATCCAAAACACTCAAATTTGAGAAAATGTGATGAAAAAGAAGCAAGTCTGAAGATTGTGTTAGTTTTAAAGATTTAGCCTTAGGGCTGGGCGGTGAGTCGAGTTTTTGGCTTTTGAAGATATAATTTGATAAAATTTAGATTTTTTTCCCACCGACCGTCGTTGGGTTTCCATCGTTCAGAGTGACGGCTTGTTTGACAAGTGTTTTACACTTTATTTGGACTTTGAATTCAGGTTGATTTTACAATTAGGACCCGGACAAGGCTTTTTTTTAAATTATGAAAATAAAGTCAGAACTTTATGAGACAAAAAATTTTAAATTAATATAAGGATGGCACAAGCTTTACAGATAATACTTAATAGGAACACTTCAGCTTTTAAAATATTAGCATTAAATTATTATTAGTAGCAGGACTTCATGCAAATAACTGCATTTCGAAGAAAGATCTACACAAACTGACCTATAATATTAATAAAAAGGGCTAGTTTTAAGTGAAATAACCTGCCAATGGAACAAGACATTTACTCATATTATAAGTTAAAAAGTTTTGCTCCACTGACAGATAATCTTATTTAAAACTATTTTTTCTTTCCTAGATAATAGGGAATTATTTAGTTAAAACAAGCTGCTGAAAAGTTATTTGTAAGTTAGTTTTGTCTTATTTCAAGTGTATTCAAGATGTTCGCACTAGATTTTGTGTTTTTACAGTGTATAAAAACTCTCGGAAATCAGACGGATTCTGATGCCAATTAGATCTACACTCCCATAAATCTGAGACCACCACCCTAAAATGTCCTCAGCAATAATTCCTACTGCTTGTATTTCACTAAAGACGTCATTTGCTGACACCACGTCCCACAGACATGGCGTCGTTACGGCTGCAGCTTACGTCCTGCAGCTCCAGCGGCTCTATCATCGGGGCTTCGTCTGCTCTGGGCGAGCGCAGAGGCGACGACGACAGTCTCTTCTCCCACTCCGTCAGACCCGGAGCGCCGCCGCCACCATTGCTACCGGTCTCCAGGAAGGAGCGCTTCAGCTCGCTGATGTTGGTCTGGTGCTTGACCACCTCGGGTGGAGGCTCAGAGTCCTGCGGTCGACGAACCGCGACACAAGGAGGGGATGAAGGAGGGAATGGAGTCAAGCTTTATATACGCAACAGCAGTTCGTATCTCCAAACGAGGTACGAAGTGGAAAAATCTGAATGCTGCTTTTCTCTGGGTTCCTACACACGTTCATGTCAAAACGCTACAATCTTCAAGATTGTCTGCAAGTACATATACAAAAGCTCAATATGAGTTTTTGGCAGATATTCTACAGTGAGACAGATTGAATGAACTGGGGGAAAGACAGACGGACAGACAAAATGTTAGCCGCATTAACAGGCAGATTCATGGATGGATAGATACACTGCAAAAACACAAAATCTTACCAATAATTTTTGTCTAGTTTCTACTGCAAATATCTTAGTACACTTGAAATAAGATGAAACTAACATACAAGTAACTTTTCAGAAAAAAAACATTAGAGCTTGTTTTAAGTCAATAATTCCTTAAATTGATTTTAAAAAAAAAGTACTAGTTCCACTGGCAGATTTTATAACTTAAAAAAATGGGAAAACATCTTGTTATAAGTGAAATAATCTGCCTGTGGAATTAGCACTTTTAAAAACAAAACAAAATCATTAAATATTTACTTAGAACAAACTCCTATATATTGCTTAAAAGTTGCTTAAAAGTTACTGTGCATGAGAAAACTAACTTATTTTCAAGTTAGTTTTGTCTTTTTTTAAGTGTAATAAGATATTTGCAGTAGAAACTAGACCAAAAATACTTGGGTAAGATTTTATGTTTTTGCAGTGCTGATATAAAAATGGGTGGATGAATGAATGCATACTGGAATGAATGGATGAACAATCATACGGAAGAATAGTGAATGTATGGATAGAGGGATGACGAAGTGATGGATGGATGGTCGACAGACGGATGTAGAGCTTTTGAAGAATGTGATCATCTAAATTTATTCCAGATTTCTCCCTCATCTTATTAAAAGTTAAATTCCGGGTTTTTCCCAGACTGTGTAGGAACCCTGATTTCTGCAGACTTGCACCACAAACACACACACACGCCCACACACACACATGTTACTATGAGGGAAGTACTTTTAAAGGCTCCGCACTGCCTTTAAACAAAAATATAAACTTAAATGCTTAGAAGCATTTAAGACCAACTTATTTAGAGGAAAAAAGTTAGAAAAAAAAGTTTCATGCTTTGTATTTAAGCACAACACTCCCACATCTCAAAACAAACCTACTCCAGTTTAATTTGGTTGTTTTTAAAGAGTCTGAAAGATCACAGCAACAACTACTTCAAACTGCAGTCAAGAAAACCGTACGTAATGCTCTGATTTATCCGTTCATCAGAAGTATTAGTAATTCCTTAAAAGCACCTGCATGCAAATTTCAGATGTGCTCCGTTTCTTACCAACCTCTAGCATCAGATTACTGTGCCTGATAAAAACATTTTCCCCTTTCGCTCGTTTTATGAAACTATACTGCAAAAGATAGAGAAAGGGCAAAGGAGCTGTTAGGCGCTGCAGTTCTACTCTTATTTGGAGAAAATGGGAGCTTTGGCTTCTGCTGCATGGGAGTAACTAAAATGTAATGAGAGTAAAACAATCATACCAAAAAACAAACAACTTAAAAAGGACAAAATCCGACTCTTGGGTTGGCTGAATGATAACCCAGACGAAATGAACAATTAGTTGGTTGGTTGTTTGAGGAAACCCAACGCAGAAAAGAAGGAAAACCAATGAGTGAAAGCTGATTTTGGTTCCAGTCACCCAGCGGGGTCACACAGCGACCCCGGTGTACCTGAGTCCGCATCTCGGAGTCTTCATCGGCTTCCGACTGACAGCGAGGAAAACGGAGAGAAGAAAGAAGGTGAGAGGAGGCAGAAAACCATCATGAAAGAGAGGCGAGGTGGATGATGAGATCAGAAAATAGACAGAAAATAAAGAATTAAAGGCAGATGTTGGGGAGAAAATAATCTGTTTTTCAGATTTGAAACACAACAAACACACAACTTCTGGCTGTTAAGGTTTTAAAGCTCTGCCTTGAGAAACATTTCACTTTGAAACCGAGCTGCATAAAGTCAAGCACAGGTAAAACCAGAAGTTTAAATGCACTGAATAAAAAGACACTTTCTCACTGTGTGAAGTTAAATCAGACCAATTGGCTGATTTAACAAACTTATTTCTATTGCTATCATAGAAGTGCACCAGTTCCTCCTTATGTTTATTTCTCTCTCATTATTGTGACAATTAGCAGATAGAAATAATTTCGGCGATTCTAACCAGTAGCGCCTGCAGCTGTACGGCTCTACACTTTGTGCGTACCTTGAGATTTTTCTTATATAATTATTATTGTACTTTTTATTACTTTCCCCTTTGCTATTCACAGGATTGTGAAAAAACAAAACAAAACTGTCTTTTGTGCCAAAAGTGGACACATGTCCGTCCTAAACCTGCATGTTATTGGTACGTTTACTTTTATTTGGCGGCTTGGCGCTTTCTGTAAGCTAAACATGAATAAGCAGACTTTTAACCTTCAAACAGTTTTAAGAGGAGTCGAGTGGATCCGGCCTGAACTTTTTATCTTGTGTACGGTCCGCCTGTGCTTTTACAAGTTTTTTTTTCTGTTTGGGAATTGAAGCGAAGATGGGACACCCCATCACTTCTCCACTGACTGACCGTGACACCTGCCGCGCGCTTCCCCAACGTCACACTAGACTGGGAGATTTCCAAAGAGTTTTTTTTTTTTGCGGCGCTAGTGGCTTGCATTTTTCCGCGACGGTGGGCTGCTTAAACAGTCTTTCCCGCAAATTTCCATTAGCTAAAGGGGACACTGTAGAAACTTTTATTACCTTTTTATTACATCTCACAGTGAGTGGAAAAACTGTGTTACAACTGAAGCATACTACAACTTGATCCCCTGTTGAGCCAGGTAACAATTTGAAATAAACAAAAATCCAAAAAGAACAACAGAAATTGTCCTGGCTGCTATAAATGATTTTCTGCTAAATGGATTTTATATTTTAGTTGGTAAAAACTGATGATTTAATACAAAAGTTTGATTTTATCATAAAACTAATTATAGTTCATGCTATAATGCACTTTTAAAGGAATGGCATCATAAAAGAAAGGCCCACAGGTCCGTGAAATGAATCCAAAAGAACTTATAAAAAAGGAAGCCACTCGAAAATAAGAAAGTGCAAAAACAGTAACATTAAAAACAAAAACAAAAACTAAAATGTGCAGACCAACCATTTGAGTGACCTTCAAACATTTGTAGAAATGAAGCATTTTTTTTGCTTATTTTATTCTCTTTTTGACGTACAAACCTCCGTGGCGGTCATCTCTCCATCACAGGCAAAGTCCGTACGTTCGCTGTCAGTCTGCGATTGCAGACCAAAGCAAAACATTCCGAGATGCAAACGAGAAAAAGAAGAAGGACCCAACTTGTAAAAAAAAACTACATATATAATCAACACCGATTTGTTGCTACCACACATGAGAGGTTGTCAGATGATGTCACTGATGTCAGACAAGGACCACAGATAAAGTCTGAAACTTACCAAAAACAAAACAAAACAAAAAACATAAAAAAAGAAAAACAAAGCAAGCAGAACAGACTCAGAGGAAGCTGATCGGAAAGTGGACTGTCGCTCAATTTGTGCTCAAGAGGCAGCAACCTTGAACTGCAGGGTAGAAGTTTACATACACTCATCTTTAAATTTATAAAGTAGCATTTTGAACTGTTGTTTTTACAGGGTGGAATGGTGACCCAACAAAATATTTCAATGGTTAAAAAATTTGGGTTTCAGGATGACAGAGTTGGGCTGTTGTTGAAGTAGTTTTACGAGAAAGGTCAAAATGTGTCTTTTTGATTTCGGTTTCAAACCCCTCTTATGAAAAGAACGCCACTGATAAACACTTTTGTGCTTAGCTTGCATAAAAAAAATCCAAAAAAAAAAAAAAAAAAATCACTTGACTCTTGACAAGAAAGCTAAATATCCATGATCAAACGTTCATAGGTGGAGCCTGGAATGATAAACGCTGCCACCTCGGGCAAAATGACGTGTAAAAGTGGCTATTTTGATGTGACAGCTTGAAATACATTCAGAATAAATACACATATTCATGGGGAGTGAGGATCTTCAGGCACACAACTGAATGTATTTGAAAAATGAAAGAGTTGTGCCCTAATGAAAGTCACTGATTGAACTAGTTGGTCTAAACCAAGGACACGACTTTTAAATATGGCTGACTGCCGATTTAAAATTTTGCTGGTACCGATTTTTTTTGTTGTCTGAAAAGACGCTAAATATCGCGACACCCAGCAGAGGGGCGACCATTTCTAACCACTCATGCAGATGTGACCCAGTGGGCCGATCTACTTAATTTTGGGTTTTAAAATTGTTAGAATGATTTGTTGCATCACCTTTCCACTCTGGAAAAAAAATAAATAAATCAAGACCAAGTTATTTTAGGTTTCACTGCTCATGATGATCGCCTGTAAACTTCTTATCAGCATTGCGTACACCTGTGGATAATTTGCAGTAAGACACGGTATCAGAAGGAAGCTCATCATCATATTTGATGAGCAGATTTTGTGGCTGTACAGTCGCCCGACTTTCAGGCCCTCCCCCTCCTCTCCATGCATGTCAACATGGTGGTGATGTGGAGGCAGCTGGCGAACCTCGTCTCTCTGCATCACTTCATTAAGCTCATTGTTGCAAAGCGAGCTGCTGGATGTGAAATAACACATCCTAATAGCGATAATCAAAAGAAACATGACGTAAGTGATCGATTTTAAAAGTGTGCAGCTTCGGTTGAGTTGGAAAGAGATGCAGGGAGACCGAGCGGAGAAATGATGTTAAGTGACGATTAAATATGGTGTCTTACAAAACTATCCATATAGACCAACACAAAGTTTGCAAAATTGTGAAGCGGAAGGTCTGGCTTTCAAAATGTTTTACAATAATATCTGAAAAGTGTGGCATGGATTTTTACTTGCCAAACAGCTCGAGCTCAGGCAGACTGCATAGAGAGCATCTGTGAACAATGGCTTTCAAATTTCTCCACAGATGCTCAGTTAAGATTTAAGTCTGAACTTTAACTCTTTCATTCAAATACATGAGGAGACTCTGATCTACGTTCTAGATATTTGAAGAATCGATAATTGAAGTAACCATCAACTAATATAGTTGATAAATAGAGTATATAAGCCACAAAATTAAAAGTTTCTGACAGAGCAGTAAATAAACTAAAACTATAAAATATATATGTACATTTTGCTTTTAAAATAAAAAAATCTCTTCTTTTTTTGTAAATATATTCTACCCAAAACTCAAGTGGCATTTTTAGTTTCACCTGGTTCAAATTCTGTACAATAATAATAAAAAACTTCTATTAAGCAACTTTTGTTATTCTATTATTGATCTGATAATCAAAAAAATAATAAGCGCTACGCTGCTATTTCAAGCAGAAATGCATTCAGCTTTTGTTGATATTAAAAGTATTTCTTACCTGCAGACGCATCCTTTGCTACAAATGATCAAGCATTCGATAAAAAAATTATTTTGCTACATTTTAGCCAATAAATGTTTATTTTCTTATTTAAAAAAGAAATTAAATTTTTCTACAACTTTGCGTTGGTCACAGAAATTCCCAATAAAATACTTTATAATTTCCGATTGCAACATGAAGAAGCAGAAATGTGAAAACATTCAGGACGTATGAACATCTTTACATGATGTTGCCGTTTTCTGAGTTCTCGCTGAACAGGATTAGTCAGAAATTGGGAGATGATGAGTTAAAGTTGAGATGGGTTAGGCACAAAGAAACCAAGTTATAGGAAGATTTGTCTCTAAATAACGAAACGCTGCTTCTAGAAATCCAACTCTCCTCAACAGAAAACCGTCTCTTCAGTAGCCGCGTTTCCATCACAAATGTGCGCAAAGTTTTTTGATATTCCGATGCCGAAAAAACACAATTTTGCAATTGCAGTGTTTCTATTAAAATGACACGGAAATAAGATACTGCACACAATAAGTCATTAAAATCATGGACGTAAACACTTGCATGAGATGTATTTATAACTCAGTCACAGCGCTATCGCTCATCATCCATCAGAGGAGTCATCGGCGTCTTATTCAGGCACTGGAGCGATAAGCCCCGCCTACTTTGGAGCGCCGTTTTGGGGAAATTGTAGAGTTATGGCTTCAATACGTTCGAATGACAACATTTTGTAAACTGTGCAATCCTGTGAGAGCTCTAGTGGAGCCAGCTGCACATTGTGCCAATGCCTGCAAATAAGCTGCTGTGTGCAAATGGGCATAATGCGAAAAAAAGCGTTTCTGTTGAGGTTTGCGAAAACCATCAATTTCCACATGGCTGAAAAACCACCTCATCCTAAAACAAAAGCGTTTTATCAAAACATGGTGTTTGCATTAAGTTAATTTATTTTAGAAATTCCAATTTGGGCAATTTTATGGTCAGTGGAAACACAACTACTAAGTAGCTAATGGATGGTGTCACTGATTGAGTCACAAGGGCAACTCTGCCATTTTGAAAAATTTGCAACAGTGACTCATCCTCATCCTAGCGCCAAACATAATCAAAAAATGTGAATTTCTTTTAAATTGGCATAAATTAATTTTCATTATTCCAATTTACACAATTTTATGGTCTGATGGAAACACAGCTAACAATCATCAAACTACATTTGACGCCACTGCAGGTAAAATAATCCCGTGTTTGTGTCTAACCCTCTCGTCACGGTGAAGCAGCCAATCAGAAATGAGATGGCGAGACTTGCAGGTTCATCTCTGTCGGCGTGAGTGATGTTTGATGGTTTCAACAGGATGAGACGGCAGAGATGAGGCTCTGAAAGTAGGAGACTGACAGACACTGGGACACACACGATGTCCAGGTCGGATCTGAACGATTACGGGATAGAATCAGGCGTGAAAAGGTCACTCTGGGGTTAGCTGGAACACACACCTCCTCTTCCTCTGAACTGTCATGGTCATGGTAGCCCTGGGCTATGGAGGCGGTCAGGGAGGCTGCCTTGGGCTCCAGGTAGCAGAGGCAGAGCGCCAGCGGGAAGGACAGGGTGAGGGCGTAGGGGACTGAGAAGGAAGTGGTGAGCAAGAAGAAGAAGATGAACAGGAAGCAGGGGATGAGGGACGGCGACTTGATGGGGAGGAAGTTCTGCGCGCACTCCGGGACGAAGCGCATCTCAGACAGATCGGGGAAGGTGATGTAGCCGTCCTCGTCCAGGAAGGAGGACAGGTCGGGCAGGTGCAGGGAGAAGGAGAAGAGCGTGCCGGCACCGCGCCGCCCGCCATGCTCCAGGCGCTGCTTGCGGGCGGACAGCAGCAGCGCCTGCTCCTCTAGCAGGGCGGCCTTGCGGTCGGCATTGGCCTGCCGCCGCCGGCAGCCGCCGCCGCTCTTGGCCGGGCTGACCGACGACGCCCGCTTGCGGCCGCACTCCCTGCGCCGCCGCCGCACTTTGGCTGAAGAGATGGGGGACGATGGGAGGGAAAGCTCAGAGCGCAGCGGGTCGCTGGCGTACGCAGGGGAGGGGGTCTGGATAACGAATGTGTGGATGGAGAGAAGCGATGGGGGGAAGAAGGCGGTGAGGGGGACACGCATGAGCACACACGAGTAAAATGTGAGGGTCAAAGGAAGGACAAGAAAAGAAAAGCGAATTAGTAAAGCGGACAAAGGATGAGAAGCCTGACTACTGCAGAGGGTTAAGCTGAAAGCAACTGGGAGTTTTACATCAGCCATCAACAAAGTGATAAATAAATAAATAAACAGGAAACAAGAAAAACAGGAACTCTGAGTATACGCCTCGGTGAGAGCCGGTGGACAAATCTTTACCTTCGTGTCGTGTCTGAGTGGCGTCGTGGCGGCGGTCTCCGCTACAACTTCCTGCGCATCCTCCAGCTCCGCATTCTCCTCCTCCGCCTTCCTCTCTGTCGTTACCGTGGTGATGATGTCCTCCTTGGCTATGACTTTGGGCGCCCCGTCTGCGGCGCTGCCCTTCACGGGAGTCTCATGGTTCTCTGTGATGGGCGCTGAGGAGAAAGACGGAGGAGACGGTCTTTAATCTGGGATTATCTGGGACTACGACGGTTTTAAAGAAACAAAGACTTTTAGCAACAAAAAAAAAAGAAGAAAAAAAAAAGTGTTCTACATAAACACGAAAGATATTAGTGATCTAAATATACTGGTTTCTTTTAATAAATTAGAATGTCATTAAGAAGTATTTATTTCAGTAGTTCTTTTTTAAAAAAACTGTTTCCTACATTGAACAAACGTAACAGAGTGATTGTTTAGTGTTGATGAGTTCAGTTAAATTTTTTCATGTAAACCCTAAAATCAGAATATCAAAAGGATTTTTAATGCAGAAATGTCAAGTTACAACACCAAAAAACAATATACTTTTTGTCATGTGGGCCAAAAAATGTACTTTAAAAATTGAAATCACCAAAAATGGAGTGATTTTTTTTACCTGCTTAACAATATTTAATTCAACAAATAAGGTAATCAGAATTTGTTTTGTAGGAATCAGATTGTAGATCCATAACTTCAAAAGGTTTTTCTTGTTAAATGAAAGGCATTATTATTTTCGGCTAGATTGAAGAAAACTGAAAAAATACTTCATCTAACCAGGATCTAGGTCAGTCTTCATTTTAAAAACATTTGCTGTATTTAGCTGCCTTTTTAATACTGCTATTAAAAGCAGATTTGGGTGAAACAAGACAGTAGTTGTAGTTTTGTCCTAATTTGTGTAATTTTTATGGCCGGGGGCGGGAGGGCCGCACAAAATTAGTCCAATGACCCTAAATAGGCCCCGAGCCTCACTTTGAACACCTTTTGTCAAGAGGAAGTTGAGGAATTTTCACTAGGCTTCCTTCAGACCTCAGCAAAGGGTCGTTCACCTCCATGCCACGCTGCATTGACGCAGTAATAAACGCAAACCAAGCCAGAATCCAGAGTTTCCAAGCAGGACAATCTGACCTCCGTCTAAGCTGCGGGACATGTTGTAGCGTTTGCTGGAGGAGCGCTCAAACAGCGGCGCCGGCCTGGCGATCTGCGCGCTGGCCCTCCGTGTCTGGGCCTGGGTTCTGCCGCTGTAGCGAAACTTGGAGCCGAGGCTGAGGAACTTCTTCGGAGGAGCCTCAGGAGACACAAGCCTGTGACAAGTTACAAACAAGCACATTAGTCAAACCAGAAATAAAACACTGATTTAAGCCACAGCACTAAAACTCCTCATTTAAATGCGTCTCCAGGGAGCCCTCAGGCGGCTTCGCTACGCCAAATGACTCGAGTGAACGCTTTTTAGTTTGAAGCAGCAACTTTACATCATGAACTACGATGAGGCTCAGCACAGTCTCTGCTTCACAGGAAGGAAATCAAGTACAGTGACATGAAGAGGAAAGTGCAAAGCAATCTTGGCTCCCTCAAATTTAAATACTGCCACAGAGAGAATTAATGTAATTTAACTTCATTCATATTTAAAACCCAGAATGCCTTGAATTGTATTATTTTTCCAAAGTTCAGTGTATTTTATTGGGATTTTATGTAATATACTTCAACAATATGTACATAAACATTTGTGACGCACATTTGCATTAAATCTACTGTACTTTGATTCCCCTAAATAAAACATCCACTGCCACTAAATGCTTTCAAAAGGCCAGATTTATTCTCAGCATAAATGGAGCTGCTTTGCGTACAAATCATATGTGTTTGTTAGTACTTCATTTAGGAGTATCAGATTATCAGGGGATCCTTAAATAGAAACTTTTCACAACACAACAAAGAAGTACAGAAGTTTACCTTTGAAGCAGCAAATGCATGAACTAGTTCTTCAGGATTACTCCTGGACAGGATATTTCTAATATTAACAATATTCCAAGAATGAAAAAAGGAAATCCTATAAATATATTTATTGTAGGACTAAAATGACATGTTCTGTGCAAAAATAACAAAAAGGTTTTCTACTTTATTATTCAGTTTTCTTTTCAGACATTCTGAATTTAAATTCACAATTTAAAAGAATAAAGTTTAATGTCATCCAGGTTTTAATGTTTTCAACACCTGCATGTAATCTACCTAAAACTTTGGATTCATCAGGATTTATATGTAGATATAGCTGAGTATCATCAGCATAACAGTGAAAACATACAGTAAAAAAAACTGATTCAAGCACAGAGCCCTGCGGTACTCCACAAATAACCATGGAGTGTGAAGAAAATTTAGCGTTCACATGAACAAACTGGAATTTTTGCATTGATCTATTACATAAAATCTCAACAGATAAGCAGGAGTTTTCTGTTGCAATGCCACAGCATTCAACTGGTAAATAAATTTTACCAAGACGCTACAGATAAGGCAGATTTTGCTAATAGTTTTTAAGCTGAAGTAAGCTTCATGCTGTTACCTGAAGAAGGTGTGGTGCTCCACACAGACCTTCCATAGCCTTTTGGCAGCGCGATGGTTTGGAAGCTTGAAACCAATCGTACTTTCAAACTGCTCAAACTGCAACAGAGACAACAAAAAATACAAATTTCAGTCCTTCTTTTTATTTTCATTTAAACCCTGAAGAATATTCCCTAATGATATTACATAAAATGATTAATCGTGATTAATTGATCATTGAATTAATCGTTAACTTCAGTAATAAATTAATCGTTGGTATGCAGACTGCAAAAAAGGCTATTTGCTAAAAGAACATTTTCAGAGCTGTAATTATGCCCAAACTGAACAAAATATATACAAATTTTCCATTTAAGATAAAAAAGTTCAATATTTCTGCAAACATGTTTGACCCACGACTCAAATTACATAGTTTTTGTTTCACCCATTTTGTACAAAAAGTACTTCAGTAGTTAAATGAAAAATTTGCAGAATGTCACAATATTTTTCCCAATTAACTGACTAATTGTCAGAATATTTCATTATTAAAATGATTGATAGTTGGAGCACTATGCTAGCTTAACTTTCTCTTTAAAGTTAAACTAGCATAGTTTAACTTTGCTAAACTATGCTAGTTTAGCTAACTTTGGGACCTTCAAATTTAATGTCTCAATTCAACACTAAATGATTAAAGAGGCAAACAGTGATAAATTATGAAACAATAACATTTCTACAATGTGATTTCTAGAATGTTTGACAGAGTAGTTTCCATTTCACCTAAATTTTCACATTTTAAGAACCTCCAGATTTATATTTCCTGAGGAATCATGGATGACTTTAGCGGTCTGTTGTGGTTTTTACCTCGCCGGGTCGGATTTTGATGTAAAAGTTGTTCCTTTTGTAGGAGATCTTGAGGATTTTGGGCCACGCAAACCTGTTGATCCGCAGCCTGTCTCTGTAGATGAGGAGGCCGCTTGCACAAACTCCCAGCATGATCTCTACGCCTTCAGAGTCCTGCGAAAACGACACGGTGAGAAAATACATGAACACACATCTGTTTCAGGAGGCTGGAGGAAAACCCACCCAACTGCATCACTCCCCTCTGTAATCCACAGCAAATAAACTTTCATAAACTCTTCGGTATGTACGGGAAGTGTTTAGGGGTCACAGCAGGACAAAGTAGAAATGTAAAAGAAAAAGGTTTGTGGTGATGACAGGGGGTTGAGCAGGCAGGCATGGAGTGGAGTCAGGCGTGAGGTTCTCTAATCTCCTCTATGTACGCGGCGGTGACACTGAATGGCGGCTAGAGGGGCGCCGACTGGCAGCAGTGAAGGTTTTTAGGAAAAAAATAAAGATGATGCTCTTCACTGTACAAGCGGGGAATGGCTGGCTGAAACCAACAAGGGATCCGAAGTGGGAGCAACCAATCTCGAGTGATAAATGGGTTGTGTTGTGTGGAGCCATGCACAAGTGGAAAACACACTCACTCAGGTAGTGTAAGCACATGGAAAGCGGCCTCTTACCTCTCCCTCAGCTGGAGCCAAGCTTTCATAGAGATTCCCTACCAACTTTGCATTTCATGAGAGAGGAGAGAAGACAAAAGAGGAAGCTCTTCTGATATGTACATATTTTCTTGTGTATCAAAACTGTAACTAACGGAGGCGGCGCTGATCCCAAACGTCTATTCAGTTCGATCAAAGCCACTTCCTCATCTCTGTCATCTCGTCCGCATCGCTCACACACAGGCCCATTCTGACTCTCAAAGCTCTTTTTGATAATCCGTTTTATGCTCTCTCTCTTTCCTGCCTGTTGTTCTGATGCTGCTTTTGATGCCGGTGGAAGAGAAACAGTAAAAGAATAAAAAAATAAATAAATAAATAAATAAAAAGTCAAGCTGGGCTCCAGATCTGCTCAGGCAAACCCACAAAGACGGCAGTGAGACGGTGTGAGTCGACCGGTGCAGAAGCGACGTTGAACAATGTCAAATCAAGGGGTTACCGTGGCAGCCATGATGCTTGTCAAGCGGGTGTGCTGTGAGGCATCACAAGTAACAGCATGGGTGAAATATGTGTGGGAAGAAACAGAAAATATTTTTGGGACATCTCATATTTTGGAACGATTTGTATCGGATTTCTTGACAAACCTCAACTCTTTACATCTAAGCCTGTCTCACTAAGCATGACAAATTGAAATAGGTTCGATCATTTCCATTCTGATGATTAATTAATTGATATTAATCATAAAAAAATTTGTTTACAGAGACATCAAAATACATTTTATTTCTGGTTTCATGTGTTGCATGCGGTTTTTATTTCTGTTTTATTTATTGTTTTTTCTTATATTTTATTTAAGATATATAAAATATCTTCTGGCTTCAGTGCTAAGTGTTCCTTACAAAATTAAAGTTTATTGATCTTTGAGAGGGCAAACTTGCATTATTAAGCCAATATTATTACTTTAAAATTGTCTCAAAACAACAATATCATTTATTGCAATGTGTTATTGTGACAGGTCCACTGATATCAGCTGTTGGTTTACTGGGATTTTAAGTCACTCAAACAAATAATAAACAACAAAAAAAAAAACAAAAAAAAAAACTCCCTAGTTATATGCATACTGCGTAACTGGAATATAGTCTCTGTACGTTATTTTTTGTTAAATAAGCAGAAGTTTTCCACTTTAACTTCAGTATTTTTTTTATCATTTACAAATGTTGCTAAAGAGACTGTATTGGCTGCTGCAGTTTTCCTAGACAGCTTTGGATACAGGAAAATGCTACACAAAGAGCAGCTGAATCACTAGTCATTACATTTTATGATGTTCAAAGAAAGTGTCTCGGTTTATGAAGGGGGAGAGCAACTTTTTCTAGACGTTTTCATCAGAAGATGATTAACATTTTAATTTTCCAACCATACCAAAACAAACAAAAGAAGGAAAAAAAAAAGGCAAACATGCTTGTGTTTTCTTTCTACTGCACCAAAAAGCTGTGCATAAATATATTGTCAGCAGGAGCATGTCTCGAGTTTCTCTGTAGCTGTGTTGAGTCAGATGAATGTAGAGAAGGATGGACAGATAAGACTCCAATGAATCAAATTTAGAGAAAAACTCAATAGTCCCCCACAAGCAAACTAACAAAGACATAATAAATACTTAAATAATGTATATAAAAAGATAAAAATGTAATTTTCCAGCCTGCTTTCGCCTTCACTTATAGTGCCAGAACACGAAAAGTGGGAGTGGTGCCGATATGTGACTGATTCTCTAAAAATGGCTGAAAAAAAAAAAAAAACGCAAATGGTTGTGACCCATGAGTAAGAACATGCTAATAAAACATGTTCATTTTATGTTGATGACCATGTGATCAGCAGGTGGCGAGAGAGCGAGTCGTGTAATGACCAGAGTGGACAAAGACGGGGCAGCTGTGAACAATATTAACATAATAATAATAAAAAAAAAAGGATCAGTATTTGATTTATCATGCTATTTATTCATATTCAAGAAAAAAAAGTTCCTTTCAATTTAGCTCCTTGAACTCTGGAGTCCTGACAGGTAAACTAATATAGTTCGTACATTAAAAAAAAAAGTCTCAAATTTTAGAAATAAATTACCCAAATGAAATGCTAGTTCTGGATAAGGAACAGCAACCTGCCATTAGAAACAAACAAACAAACAAACAAACAAACAAACAAACAAACAAACAAACAAACAAACAAACAAACAAACAAACAAACAACAAATTTCTTATAAAAAATAAATAAATAAATAAATACAACCGCCAAAAAAATCTGTGTACAGATTGTAGCTGCTGATTCTTTTCCCACACCAGCAAAACCCAGAAAAGTATTTATCTGGATAACAATAACTTTTTATAACAGTTACTTTTTATATATTTTAAAATTAAAATACCAGTGCAGGTGCTTTTTGAGTTCAATGTGTATTTCACTATTAATTGACCAGTTGGCTGTCATGCTGCACAAAGGCATTTCTTTTTGTGTTGAGTGATAAAATAAAAGAAGGATTAATAAGTCAGGAGTTTCCACTGTGTCAGCTTGTTACCTTAGCATGATGGAGGTCAACCCCGTACATAGACAGCTTTTTGGCATTTTCCAGGAAGTGGATTTCAGCTTCAGCTGGTGTCATCCCCCTGCAGCAAAAACATAAAACAAATGCTAGTTACCGAAATATCTTTGTGAATCAAAACAGAAAAACAATCAGTACCTCTATATTTAAAATCCAACAGGTACAAATCAATGAATGAAGATATTATCGCTGTAGTTTTCAGAAGATCAGAGCCTCTATTTTTTGCCTCATTTGTGCAGCAAATGAAAGCTTCACCTCTTAAAACCACCAAACATTTGAATTACATCACTGTTACTAATCTATTTACAAATGTAACTTTTTTTAAAAAGATATTGTTTTAAGACGATGCGCATGTAAGATGATTAGCATTATTTTTCCACTCCTTTCTAAGCTCTTTCTAAGAGAGAAAGTATTACACACAACTCATTATAATCCAGTGAAAATCAAGAACTAAGAGCAAAAAACCCCACAAAGATCATTGCTAAATCCTCTATTCTTTCTAAAATTTATTTTGTCTTATCTAAAGTATAAAAACTTCATGCCGTTAAAAACTAAGTGACAAATAATTCTTGGGAAACTGGATTATAAATCCTGTCCTATGTGGATCATTTCCAAAGAAATACATTAAGTTTAAGTTACTCCTTTTAATGTATTAAGCGTTTATTTTATTTTTTTACTTTGACCAGTGATGTCCAAAGTGTGGCCCGGGGGCCATTTGTGGCCGTCTAGATAATATTTGCTGTGGATTATAATTTTATTTGGCCCCTCGGTTCACAATTTGAGAATGGAGCGAATTTGCGATTAATTTGAGAGTTGTACAGACAAATAAAATCTTCTTAAACATTTAATAACTTGGATACAAGAAAAAGTATTTTTCTGTATTAATGTTCCTGTTTTCATTGATTACACTTTTCTAAAACCAGCAAACGCTACACATTTGTTGGAAAAAAAGGAAAAAAAAAAGCTTTGAAATATATTTTTGTCATTTAAAACAGCAACTGTGCAAGAGGATGTGTATATTTTGGATCAACAATGATTTACAGATTACAAATTAAACAACTTTGCTTTATGATAGTAGTATCTATACAGCATATTATTGAAGAGATGAAAACAACAAATGTCTTAAGAAATAAGTGTTTAATTTAAAAAACAAAATGTGGCCATCGAGTGCTCTCCACTAGACAACATTAGCCCAAATGGCAAAAAGTTTGATTATTGATTTAATCAATACATGCTTTCATTGGGGGAATAAAGCATAACAAAACCATGGCTAAAGAGTCAGACACCAACTTGTAGGTCTTGTGGAGCTCCATGACCTTCTCCTCCAGCTCTTTGGTCTGGTTGGGTGCAAAGCGGATTTCGCTGATGTAGTCGCTGCCCAGCTCTTCCAGGTCGTAGTCTCCGAGTTCAGACTGCACCGTGTAGGAGCCCAGCAGCGTGTGGGTGGCAAAGGAACAAGGCAGGCGACCCGAAACAACGTCATCCCTCAGCTGCAAGCACAGGTAGTACCTGGGAGGAAATAAAGACAAACAAGTTTCAATCCACTGCGGTATTCTCATGTCGGACGGTTTAGCTTAAGCTCCAGAACAGTATTAAATGTTTTTAATTAACTGCACCATGAATTGTGGTAGTCACTTAAATTCTCTTCCTAACAGTAGAATAATTAGTCCTAGAAATCAGTGATAATCAGGAAACCTAATACATATCCTTTTTAAATCAGCAGCTGACTCACCTTGTTATGTCCTCGATCAGTTGCGAAGGGTCTGGCGGGTAAAACTTCACATTAAAAGAAAAGTTCCAGGGTCCGTCTGCGACGCAGAAAGAGTGAGAGATAATCACAGTTAGGATTTAGCAGGTTAGTGGTACAACAGGTTAGTCACTGGGATTTAAGACATACTCCGGATCTGCTTCTTAAGCTCTTTGGAAGGGTCCAACCAATTCTGCAAAACCACAGAAGAAAAAAGTCACAACCAGTTTCTATACAAACTACATAAAGATGTATTTCTGAAAAGTAGGAGATCCTAACTAGCATGTCTCGCTGACTTACTTTCAAAATGTAATCTAGGAAGCGTTACTGTACTTCAGCTTGAATTATTATGTTATTGCTTGTGAACAGCTTTATAGTTTCATAAGGGGGGGAGATCACAAGTTAATTTTCTCAGATTACCTTCTGACTCTCTACGTCTCTGTATGTGATGCCAAAGTAGTCCTTCTCCAGCAGGTTGAGGTGTTCACACACCTTATCAAAAAGCACTTGGCCTTTGGCTCGTTTCTGTGAGAAGAAAACCAAAAACTTGTTTTAAACTTGAATCAATTAATATATATCCTTGAAATAAAAAGAATAAACATACATACATATACAGTATATATATATATATACACACACGCACGCACACACACACACATAGTTTCATCCATATTTTGAGGGCAATGCAACTTATGTGAAGGCGACCTATTATGGTTCCTTGAATGGGTTAGGATACAAAACATGCTCACAACATTTCAGCACAAAATCATTCTTGATGAGATTTTAGTTTGCTCAGTTCTGCCTATTCTGAGCTGTTTTAGGGCATCCTGTCACTTTAAATCCAGATAAGCTCCTGCTGGCCACGCCCATCAACTCAATGTTTACACTCACACATCAAAATGGATGCAAACAGACGCAAAATTATGTACAAGTACATCTTTGAAAAGCAAAAGTAGAGCCTCCTGCACAACCAACAAGAATCCAGCAAGTGGTAAAACAAGCTGGGATTGCTTGGGTTGCTAGGTGACGGCGCAGTGTGACTCAACAATCAGGAAGTTTTTGAAACTTCTCATTTTCCAGACATAAAAAAAACAGTAACTTTTTGCTGAGTGTTTTTTTAAGCAGCTGGGTTGTTTTTAGAAGAAGCTCAGACACAAATAAAAGTACGAAAACAAGCAAAAAGTTAATTTTGTATAACGGGTCCCCCTTAAGTGTGTTTGATTGCCGTTTCCTTTATTTTTAAACATTGCTTTTACGAGTGACGTCTCATTTATGTGATCAAAACATCTACACTTACATTTTGAGAAAATATTTTGTCTTTATACATGCAGAACATACAGAGTTTTAGCCTCACCACGTCTGGTGGTGAGGCTAAAACTCTGTAAAAAAAAGGAAGTTCAGTGTATTTCTGGGTTGTAGGTTAAACACAAATTATATTTATCACGATAAAGAGAACATGGCAAACACATGCTGTCGACTCGATTGGGAAATATCACATACAGACAGAATAAATGTAAAAAGAGAAAACTTGAACAGAATTTTAACTCTACTGGTTGCAGGAAGACAATCCTACCCAATCATCTCTAAGGAAGTCAACACAGTCATGTCAGATGACTTCTGCCCAACCTCTCAAACGCGGCACTTGAAGCCGGCTGTACAGACACGCAAACAAAAAATGCTGTGATGTATAAAACCTCTCGGATCAGTCAAGCAGCTATAGAAAAGATAAGGACCCAGTAACCAGAGTAAGCAAGCGGTGAACTGTCTATATGTCTTCGCCAGGGGAAAACAAAAGCAAGCTGGAAGGTAAACTGACCTCAAATCAGATGAGGAACATTGATCTTGATCAACTGTGTCTAAACATAGAATGTAAACAGGAACAGACTCACAGTGATCTTGTAGGAGAAGTGAAACTGCACAGTCAGACACTTATTTGAAAACAAAATACCATTTCCATAACCCGTTTCATCTGAAGGCCACTTTCTGCATAAGTCGTTGCACAAACATAAAGTCAGCAAATATAGTTTTACATTTCTCAGCTGCACCACATTATAAATTTAAGTTGATTGACTAATAGAGGTTAAAAATATAGAGAATTATTACGATACTTTCATCCTGTACAGTCACATACTATCCAGTAAGCACAGAAAGAAAAGTCTGAAGGTAAAAAGACCTTCACAAATTTAATGTCATCATCTGGGAGATGTCAGGGATTTAATTTTCCCTCTATCACAACCTAACAGAGTGATAAGTGCAGCTGTGGGAGCTTCAGCAGCTCCGTGTCGCAGAAAATGATAGGAAACGATTAGCCTGGACTGCTTCCCACAGGGGCCAGCTGAGCTGAGCTGGAAAACTACAAGGTCAGGGGGATAAAAGTGTCAAGACTTGACGTCTCGGACCAGTCTCAGATGGGGGATGGAGGCTGGGAGGAGGAAGCCTCTCTGGTAATTAGTTTTCCGACCTCAGCTGGACTGGTCCTGTCTCATCTCTGCTGGGTTTAAACTGAGCTGGGAGGATGATTCAATGAAGATGACTATATACAATAACACATCTTCACAATTCAAAAAAATAAGAAAAAGAGAAAAAACACAATAAAAAACGTAATCTATGTTAGTATTCAAGCCTCCCGTCTTCTCTTGTCAAGCCCACATAATTTTAAAAAAGAATACATTGTACACACAGTATTGGTTTCAGAAAAGTTTTCATCCACATGAATCCATTCAAATCCACCCCTGTTGTTTTAAACATGCCAGTCCCATAGGGGGCAGTGTAGCACAAAGCTAAAACCTATGTCAGCCAATCAGATTGCTTCAAAACAAACACAACTTCCTGCTAGAAATTAAACATGGCGCCAGGAGGTTCATTTGTGTAGCCAGACATACAGGTTGGACTGCTTTTAAATAGAGCATTAGAATATAAAATTATTAAAACACAAAATAATGTCAATCAGAAACCATGTTAAAGCAACTCTGTGGATTAAGGGCGTCAAACTCATCAAGAACAAGATCATGAATGCTCTTAAATGGCCGGTGGTGTCAGAATGTGTTAATAAAACCTATTCACAAAATATCAATGAATTCTTAAAATTAAATATTATTGAACATCTTTTCAGTTCCTCCAGGTTTTTGTGATCCTTTCTGTGATTTTTTTGCAATAAAAATCAAAGCATTTGAGGAACTAATCTGGCAATATTAGCAAAAAATTTGACTTTTTATTTCTCGCTGCATAGATCATGGACAATAATCTGACATCAATTAAGGCTGAGGCAGCTGTTTAGTACTAGTGAGAAATTTTGACAATTTTTCTGAAAATTCTGCAATAAACTCCCATTTATTAGCACAAAAAAGTGCAGGGATTTATTGATTTTGCATGAATTTCCATGATAATTCTCAAGAAACTGTAGGGACTGATTGATATGATTTGGCAGTAAACAGATACGAACTGCATTGATTTGATTGATAACATAATATTTAAGTAGACTTAGTGTTTAGTCTAGCGTCTAGAGGGACACATAAGAAGGTATGGCGGGCCGGATTTGGCCCATGGGCCTTGAGTTTGACACATGTGATGTAGATAGATTGGCACAGATTGTAAGGTGCGGATCCCCAAATCTCCATTTTCCTCATGTACACACACAAACACAAATATTGAGTTTTATCAAATCTCCACTTTCGTTAGTTTGGTTTTTAGGGACATAAGAGTTTTCGTCTGGATGAAAGGAAAATTGCATAAAAATGTATTCTACCTTTACACTGAAAATGAAACTACAGGAAATTCCTACAACAAATTAAAATGCAGGATCCGTCTCAAAGGTGCAAAGATAAATAAGCAATCCTTCCTACTATTTTACTATGGTGGGACATCACAACAAAGTTTCTCAGCACCGCAACAGGAACAGTCGGCTAACCTCGGCATCCAACCCCCTGCTGAGGAGGAATCTGCTTAATCAAAAAGGTTTGCAGAGGAAGGTCTGAGCTCCTGTTCGCCTGGACACATCCGAGAAATCTTCTAAGGTTTTCTGTCTCCAAACTTGGAGAAAAGCAGCATTAGTGAAATGCCAAACAAAGGTCTTATTTATTCCTGATACAGTGAGGATTCAAGAGAAAGATTAACTTCACAGGCAGAAAGAGGTTGTTATGTTGTGAAGCTCAAATTCACACATTTAAAAGGATAAAGCTTTTTTGCTTCAGGCTTAAGTTGAATCAATACACTGTAGAGCTCAGTTTGCCTCATTTAAATCTTCTTATTTAAGACAAAAAGACAGAAGTTTATCATTTATGTCTTTTTCACAGCAGCTCTGATGTGCTGAAGTGCCCCATGAGGAGCTTTTACCCCAGACAAAACAGAAAAACTAAGGGAAATACATCACAAGAAGTGACTCTCAGTGGACAAATGTAAATGCAAATCTATAAAATCACAGATACTGTAAATCAGCGTCCTTAATGCATTTGGCTGCAAAACCTGTCCTGCTAAATGTCAGGAAATGTTATGCTTGGGTAGAACAAAGCCGTAGCGTTGTCCCGTCACACCGTCAGTTGCCAAAACCACACTCAAAAAGAAAAAAAAAATTATAAAAGCACAAGAGGGGTCAGTTCAAGCCTGCTGGACTGCACACAGCATAAAAAACTTGTGAAAAATTATTCTGTCTTAAAACCGCCGGAGAGTTAATGAAAACAAAACCTCTCTTTAATCTTTTACAACGGCCTCTACGCCTCATTATTAAAAACATTTCACCTCCGCCACCTGCAAAGACTCACCTCCACGTTGACGGAGTAGTCGGAGCCGTCCAGCAGAGCGATCTTACACTGCATCATCTTCACCTTCTTCACGCCCCTCAGGGGAGACCTGGACAGACGACTTGTGGACGACCTGTGGGACTCCTGGTCCTCCTCCTGCTGCTCCTGATGGAAAGGGAACAAGTGCAAAACTTTTATAAATCCATAAATATTATTACTTCTTTCCCATTGGTAGTATTCCTGGTTCAATGCTTCTGTGTGCTATTGATGTCAGAAATAGAAAATTAATTCTCATCTTTTCTAGTATAAATAACTGGGACCATGCCGGAAATTTAATGAGGTCCCACAGAGAGGAGCTAAGCACACAATGCTTATGTGCTTAGCAGTGTCTGTTTCCTACAAAATAGCCACTGAAGCATCATTTGCTCCCAATACTTCCCAAGTTTGGAGTTTTGTGTTCTTTTTCCATCTCTCTTTCATGTCACAGTGACAGCAGATGGTCTGCCGGTGGTTTCTAACTCTAAAAAGCGAGTCATTCCTTTAAATTGTTGCCACATATCTAGTCTAATACTAAATTACAATTTCCTCTCACATCTTAAAGCTGTGAGGAATTGTTGCACTCAGATTAAAACGCTTCAAAAGACCAGATAAAAACTCTTCTGTTGCCATTTTATTGTGTAAATGTCCTAGCCTGGATTGTCACTTCAAGTTATCTTTGAGGAAAGAATAAAACAAAAACAATTTGTGTCACATTCCTGAAGCTATAAATAACTAGGACCATGCCGGAAATTTAATGAGGTCCCACAGAGGTGTACCACAGTTTTTTAAAAAGAGAAAATCCACTTTTCCACTTGACCGAACACAAGGCCCTTCCTAATTCAATTTATCCAGAAAAACAAGCTTTAGAGAGGAATCTTCATTTCTCATCTCACATCTTGGGTTATATCAATCAACTTGATCTGAGTTTTCACTGAAACCCATGTGGACAAACTGTCCAGGCAGAGCCCAAACACAGCAGGATATTACTTGGAGACAACAAAAATGTGAAAGTTTCACATAAATAGCTAGACTTGTCACAATAACAAATTTTGCTGGACAATAAATTATTCCAGAAACTGCTGTAATAAACAATAATTTTGTTGTTTTGAGACCATTTTCAAGTAATATATTCAAAATGGCATAATAATTCAAGTCCACCATTTCAAAAGCCAACAAACTTTGATTTTGTAAAGAACCCTTGATACAGGAAATTGACTTTATTTTAAATATCCAAAATAACCAAAACTGAAACCATAAATAAAATGGATTATGAAGTGTCTGTAAACAAAACTGCCCTTTAAAAATGATCAGAATTGAAATGATAAAACACATCTAAATTTTTTCTATTTTGCGATTAATTAATTGATAGTTTATTGCAAAAGGCTTGTAAATATCTAAGACTGTTTTTCAGATGCTGTTGATTAATGTCTGATGAGCAGAGGTGCTGCAGATGAATGAAATCGCAGCAGAAAAACTGTTGCTGGAGCCACTTCCTGGGGCATACGCGCCCTTGGCTGGAGCGTGTTTCACAGGGAAGACAGACGGCACCGTGTCGGAGCGCTGGGATTTTCCTCCGGCTCGTTGACAGTTTACACCATGGCAACAACAGCAGTGCATCATCCATCAGTGGCTCTTTAGTGCAGCCCTGAACATTTCAGAGAGCAGCTTACCAAGGAGGAGGAGGACGTTACCAGGAAGGGGAAATAAAACTGGTTCGGTTTGGTCTGTTTTGAACATTCATGGAGGAAAAAAACTGTTAAACATACGGCGTTTTCTAATCAGGCACGTCAAAGGGTAATAAATCAGAGGATGATTGGACGAAAAATACTAGTGAGACTAGAACATCTACATCAGTGGTATCCAAACTTTTTGCACTAAGGGTCAAAATCCCAAAGTTGAAATTACTCAGGGGCCAAATTATTTTTTTTTCACCCAATTAAAAAATATATTATTGTTATTTCTCTTTTACCTGCACAATAACAAATAAACTGTAATATTTTACATTTACCCTAAGATTTACAGCCATTTAACTTTTTAGGCTAATTGTTTTCCATTTCTGAAGTCCATAAAATGTTTTTAGTTCATCCTCAACAATGAAAATACGATTTTCTGCAAACTTTGCTGTATTTAGGCAAATATAATGAATGGGTGTTACCAGGTCTAATTTTTAGTAAAAACTCGCCAGTTTGTGGTACGACTCATTACGAGATAAAAAAGAAAAAAAGGAGGATATAACCATCATCCTCATGTCATACTTAATTGGGTTTTTTAACACCTAAATGATGCGATTTACAAAATAGTGATGTGTCAAAGCTTAATGCGTTGTAGTATTTGACAGTTTACAATGGGAATATATAATGTGTCCAGATCCTAAAAAAATATATTTAAGCTCCTTTTTTAAACTTTTATAGTACATTTCAAGATCCTGCTGGGAATCCACAAAATAATACTTTTTAAATATTATACTGTCACAGTATAAGAGTCAGCTCTTTTAAAACATACAGTGATTATAAGAAATTATTTTTCCTAAAAAAAGATAATTTTCTGAAACTAAAATCCAACCTGGCCAGTGGATTTTTGTGGAAGAGGGCGATTTTCTTGTGAAGAAGATGAAAAGTCATAAACCGTCCTTAAAAATAAAGTCAAGCTCACATGGTTTTACTTATTCAGATGTATTTAGTCATTTTAAAACATTTTTTCAGTGTAAAACCATCATCCCCTGAAAGAAGCTTCACTTTGACTTCCAAAGTGAAACTTCAGTGTCTCCGTTTAGTCACTGCTCCCACAGTCAGGGAGTCGCTGTGTCAACCTGTTGGAATCCAGTTCAGAAATAAGAAATATCCAAATGTTGCTAATTGTAGCCAAATCACATGTTTGTTTCTTGGAGAAATAAATGAATGGCGCAGCAGCTAAAAGAAGAGCTGGCTCCATCAGATTTGCGGGTCGTAACAATAGAGGAGGACACTGAAATCATGCCGTCACCACAATTTCCATTTTCCTCACAAAGAACCGATTCATTCTGGAGTAATCATGTTGTGAAATGTTTCCTTTCTTTAAATGGATTAACACGGTTTATCTAGAATATGAAAGCTGTTTATCGATATATTCACAGCTTAAACCTTTGCTTTGTGTGTTTTCATGTTACGTCAGAGTACGTTCCAAGGACGTGCGGAACATGAGGAGGCTGACCTGTTCTTTCCTGGCCGGGGTGCTGTGTCCAACTGCAGCTGGGAGCTGCTCCGGCTGGTTCTGGGGCGAGGCAGGGTCCGCCACTGCTTTACTTTTCCCCTTCTCTGCCTCCTTCTTCGCCTGCGGCTGTTTGGCCTCAGAGTCTGCGCCCGATTCAGTTGTCATGGTAAATCACACTGCAGTGGAGGGGAAAAGCAGAGTACAGGAGAAAACCCTGAGTCAGTCGACAGTTTATGAAATGATAAAGTGCCTTTTTAAAGGCCAGTCCACAGATGAGCTTCCCTCTGATCCAAATGCAGGGATACCTACATATTGGCTGACAGCAGAAAAAAAAGACTAAACAGACATTTTTAAAGTGTCTTTTTGATGATGCCTGCCATTTGGTTTGCGCAAAGGTTTTCTTGCTTAAATAGGGTCTAAACACAGAAGCTATAGGCTTTAAACTCAATTAGGAATCTTGAATCTATATTGGTAATAATGCTAGTATTAGCATGTTGCTACCAATAGCAAACATTACCCATCCCATTTAATTTAAGTTTAGGTATTAGCCTTCTATTACCACTAATACCCTAGTAACACTATCTGCTATGTTAAACACAGCTCATGATACAGTCATGCTCTTTTTATGTCAATTATCATTAGCTAACATATTCAAAATTAAGTAATATGATAGTATTTGTTGATTTAAGAGAATTAACCAAAATGTAGATCATGCTATCCTGGCTAACAGCTATGGTATCCTAGCAAGCAGATACTGTTAGATATCACATCCTATCTAGCTTTAGCTAGCATGCTAACAGAAATTTATAGAATACCTTTAGCTGCTTTAGGATGTTAGCTAGCACTTTCTAAGCTAACACATGACAAATGGCTCCTGTCAGACTTTTAAAAGTCAGCACCCAGTATGTTACCCCATCTATTAGTCTACTATCAGTTTATATAGCATCAGTTTCTATTACAAAACTGAACTAAAATTATCTGAAAGTTTATGAATTGCAAATGGCAAAAACTAATTTGTTCATGTAAACAAAGTTGGCTCTAAATCCATGTATTTATGTATATACTAGAAGGATTGATTATACCAGTTTAACTATTTCTTCTCCATGTAAAACTCTCTTTATGTTTGTAAAACAATTACAGTTTGAGCATATTATGGATGTCAAACCTTATTTGATTTTGAAAAACAGTGCATCAAAACAGATGTTTTGAAGCCTTTTGCGAAGACTTGTAGTTCACTGAGATCAGAGATCATTAAGGGAACGTTCACCAATTTAGATTTGTGACCAGTTATTAAGTACTTCTCTAATTCACCCATGAGTACAAATGAATTACTTCAAAGCAAATTATATAAAATGAAAAGATGTACTTGTCTTTCAATCACATATGAAGACAGAGAGATGAAGAGGAAAAGAGGACAGAAGGACAATGTGTGGAAGGACATATGAACGGAAAGATAGATAAATGGATGGATAAATGGACAGATAATGTTTTGAGAATACAAATATTCTCAAATAGAAGAGGAAATACAAATATTTTTAAATAGTTTCTTCTCTTTTTTTTTCTTAGGAAAACCCCCAAAATAAAACTCCAGACTTTTCCAGAACAGCATCTATTTTTGGGTCATTTTAAAGCCAGACATGTTCCACACAAAAAGCATTTGCAGTATTTTTAGAAATTATTACAAAATTAGTTTACAATAGACTTAGTCTTTGTGTATCATCACTATTTCCAGTGTGAGAAGATTAAAGAACACGCTAAATACACTGGAAATGAGCCCTTACTGTGCAGAATGTTTACCTAAAGGAATCTGAAGTATTGTCTTTCATCATTTAACCTTTTCATTTCTGAAACACCAACAGGCACTGATGTGGAGAGAAGACCTTCACTCCTGGTTTTCGAGAAGCCGGGACAGATCTCAGTAAGCTGCTGGGGCAAGGAAGGGGTGCGTTTCTGTACCCCTGTGTGTTGCTTCACACTCCACATCTATGCTGAGGTTGGTAGTACAAATGCCTGTCATTCTGCTGCTGGCCTGTTTCTCCTGCAGCTCTATTTATAGGGACGTGTTTTTACCCCCGGGGTGGGAGGACCTCTGACTTCCAGCCGTCAACAACACTTTGGAGCGAGGTGATCCCCGAAAATGTCAACGTGCGCGTCAAAACCCAGAAGGTTTGGATTATTTTTTAAATGATGCAGCAGTAGCAACTACGTCTTATCAATTTTGGCCATCTTCAATCCATGAATTCATTATGCTACACATTAATTAGGTTAATCTTACTTGCTTCAGATTCTGTAATGGGGGATTATTTTTAAAGACATATTCCCTAATGAGCTGCTTCCTTGAATCCCACATGAATTAATTAAAACAAGGATTGTTTGGAATCAAGAAGCCAAAGAACTCGACTACAGCAAGCGATTAAACGTTGACTGAAGGTAGCAATAAATCTCGAGTCTTGAGGAAAGTCAGAAGTATGAGTTTTCATTTCCAAGAGTCAGTCAAGGCAACATGCTGATCTGACTCTTGTCAACCTTCGATGCTATAAAACTCCTATAAAGATTACCGGATCCAGACAGCAGGCCTGACTCAAATCAATGCGAAGCAATCACTGAGCCAAAAGATCCACATTCCAAGCCTGACTTTCAAAAAAATAAAAAATAAAAATTGAAGGCAGCACTGAGGTGAACTCAGCCAAAATTAGCAATCATAGCCTCAGCTTTGTTGTGTCACGTAGAAACCGGCTGACAGTCGACCTTTGCATCCATTAACCCCCGCAAGAAACAGGAACTATGGAGGGAGGGGTGAGAGGAACATCTTAGCACCATAGAATTGAGGAAGAATACGTTCAGTCACTGGTGACAGGCGCTCTTCACAGGGCCACACAAGAGCATGAACACTAGTCCTGTGTGTTGCTCCTCGCCATGGGACCGCCGCATACATTGTGCACTGAAAAGCTGCATTCACAACGCATTTAATGCCTTTGATTACAGACGATTGTTTAATATTAAGTACAGACAAAGGTAAATCTAGTAAATGCTTGCTTGAGAAAACATTTAACATGCAAGTTTACTGAATGTTTTGCTATTTTGAAGCTTCTCAAGAACACAGGAAAATTTCACATTTAATGAACTCAGATCTATAATTGTGGAAAGGAAACTCTACTTGTAAAAGAACAACTATTTCTACAGCTTATGAATTAAAGCGGTCCTGTTTGGTTCGATTTAACTGAACTCTGGTTCGTTTGTCTGGACAGTTTGGCTTGTTTGGGGAGGCGTGGTTGTCTAATCGAACTCTGATGCACACCAAAAAAAAAAAAAAAAAAAAAACTCGTCCGCATAAAAACCTTGGTCTCATATGTGAACGCCAAGTGGACCAAGTCTAGAGATACAGCGCAAAGCATTCTGGGTAAATACAGCAAGATGTTCAAGTTATTAAAACGTTATCTGCACCAGCCCCGTTGGTGTTACAAGAACGCAAACGGAGAAGAGACAGATGTTGCCTTCAAAATAAAAGTGGTAAACACTTTAAGGACATGTAATTAAAGATTTTTCTGCTGACAGTTTGTTGTGTCCCAGAGGTTTATATAGGACCAAATAGGATTAAATGAATCCGGTGCATTATTCACTCATTTGGAAGCAATAAGATTGTAGTTGATTTTTTCCCCTACACTGCTGCCGCAGCTTAAATCCGACGTTGACAACTTGCATGGAGACTTTTGGCATTAACTAACTGACTTCTCCTTAGTCGGTGTATCCTAATTGTAAGTTGGTTATTAAAGCAGGACCAGAGGAAGGCAGATAGTGGATAATACTCCTCTGATGAGACTTATCCACAGGAGGAGTAAATTCACAGTGACTGGCGCAGCTGACACGTCACTAGCTGGACGTCACTTTCGTGTCCTTCCTAACGCTGTGGCGGAGGCTGATCGGAATGAAGCTCCATTACATAATTGGTCACCGACACTAAATGTGCCGTCCATGCATGTAAACCTCCATTTTAAGCTCCACTTGCAATTGTTCTGCACACTGCTGGAAAGTGGCCCGTCGCGTGCATGTCAACCCGCATGCGTTCATGTCAACCCGCATGCGTTCATGCGAGGAACGTGGGAACTGCCATCTGTGCCGGCCACCATTAGGCAACTAAGTCACAGCTGGACTGGTCTCTGCCAATCTAGTGCCCCCCCGGCAGGTGGGGTGGAGAATACTTGTCGTTTTTGACAAGCTGACACCCATCCTGAGCAGGCCTGACGTCCATGTTGAGACCCCGTCTGCATGGCTGCAGGACGGACAGCTGTCACACCAAACGGCTGCTGTAACAGGAAACCGCCAGGCTGAGCTGGACGCTCAAATATGACAACTGTTCAGCAGCCAAAGGTATACAAATCTCTCTTAAATAAGTGCAACACTTACTGGAAACAAGGTTATTTTGCAATATTTGTTAGCATTACTGATAAATATAAATACAGCTCTGGAAAAAATTAACAGTCCACTGCACTGAACTCCATTGAAAACCTCATGGTTATCCTGAGTTAAAACATTAGTATTGTTGTTTCTAAGTGAATATGAACTTGTTTTCTTTGCATTATTTGAGGTCTGAAAACTCTGCATCTTTTTTGTTATTTTCTGCAAATAAATGCTACATTTTTGCTTGTAATTTCAGAGAGATGTTGTCAGTAGTTCATAGAATAAAAGAACAATGTTCATTTACTCAAACATAAACCTATAAAAAATAAAATCAGAGAAACTGATAGCTTAATTGGTCTCTTAATTTTTCACAGAGCTGTATATTTTTATTTCAATGTTGTATAACTTCAAAATTTAGAAGTAGAAAAAGTCCAAATGGATTCCTATTTGGATTCCAAATAGTGCAACACTTTCCTATTTGAGAATTCTCATCCTAATAAAATCAAAAATCCTAATAAATCAAAAACTGATTATAGTCCCAAACCTGCAGATACATTTCAAAAAGTTAGACAAGCAACAGGCCTGTCAATATAAATTGTCCTAAAAGTTATTGTGACAAACATTAATATTGATGTTTTAAGAACATTTTCTGGTAAAATATTGGTAATAGCATAATAATGCAAGTACGCCCTCTCAAAGATTAACAAACGTTAATTTCTAATTAATGTTTAAAACTGAAACTGAAAATAATCTGAAATATTAAAATTAATAAAACACCTGGATAAAATGGATACTAAGTCTCTGTAAACAAAATTATCCTTCAAGAAAAAAAAAAAAACAATAACCTCCAGGCATCTTTATGGTTCAGCCTTTCCTCTTTAAACTCAGATTTAAAACAACTCAGGCCTATTTTCAGCGCAGTAAATGGAACTTTCTATAGAACCAGCAAAGATAATTCATTACTCAATCACGACTAAACACATGGAAAAGTGACTCAGCAGAAAAACCTGCAGGGCTTTCTCCACACACTCAAAAAAAAGTTCACTGGGAATTTATGGAAGCCATTGCTGCAGTAGCCTGGCTTTAAATAAGGAACCAGCAAAAAGAAAACAGAGTCTAGACCAGAGGTGCCCAAAGTCGGTCCTGGGAGGGCCGGCATCCTGCATGTTTTAGTTCTCTCCCTGGTTTAATGCACCTGGATCAAATGACGGCTCATTAGAGGCCTAAGAAGAACACTGACATGCTGAAAAGGTTGTTGGTACCACAAGGGAGAGAACTAAAACATGCAGGATGCCGGCCCTCCAGGAGCGACTTTGGGCACCTCTGGTCTAGATCAGAGGTGCTCCTAACGTCGAGCGCGGGCGCGCGCGCGGGCGGCGGGACGGGTTGTGTGGGTCGAGGGAGGTCAGGGGCCA
>CAEFZX010025277.1:0-159949 GCA_903066825.1 Alfaro cultratus
GGGAACATGTAAAGTTGGCTTTTTCCACTGAGAATAGAGAAAGGTATAAATATAATTTTCAACATAGAATTTGTAATTTGTAACATTGTTACATTGATAAATTACCAGTAGGAATAATTAACTGAATGAAAATACTTCAAAACTCAAATCTGCCAGAGGTATGAATAATTTGGGAAGTTTATACACATATTTATATACACATATTTAGTTTCAATTCGGAGTAAAAAATAAATAAATAAAAATAAAAAAAAATAGGTCCTATATTAAACAAATATAAAGGAGTGCCATTTTGAGTGTATGGCACAACGCCCTGCCCTATCCAACGATGTCTAGCGTCGCCATGAGAGGCCTAGCTGCTGCTCACGGGGCTACTAATCAATCCTGCTGTTCCCAGTTTGGGCTCGCTGCCGCAGACCACCCTGGTCCAGCAGCAGCAGAGACTAATCCGACCCTGGGCTCGGAGCTACGAGCTCAGGCCGCCGAAAACACACCCGGAGCGCCTGAGGAGGTGCTCGCATAACAACCCTCCAAAGCATAACGGGAGATTATCAATTATTATTACGCAGCCGCAGCAGTCGAAATTAACGAGCTGCAACAATTAGAGACGTGCGAAGACTCTGGGCATGCGCGAAACCGTAGGCGAGGGTCTCGTGACAAGAAAAGAAAAACAAAATAATTTATTCAGCGATACTAAAAGGGGTTATGTTAAATTTATCTCTAAATATTCACACAGTTAGGTTTCTCTGAAAAAAATAAAAATAAAAATAAATAAAAATAAAAAATTCACAATGACACCTGCGACACAGCTTCGAATTATATTAGTAATAATAATTATTATTATACTTACTTTCACCGTTTATTTGCCCACACTGGCATACAACACAGGTACAGAGGATAAAAAACACCAATTGCGCTCGCAGCTTCAGCGTCAAGCACTTCATTTTGATTGAAGTTGTGCTCTCTCTCTCCCTCTGAAGGTGTTTAGGAAACTCCAATCCTTTGGGGGGTAATGTTTATATTAGAGCAGATATCAAGTTATTTCTCCTCCTCGGGCAAGTTTTTGATGTGCACCCTGGTATATATGCGTAAAGAAACAACTAAATTATGTGATCTTGGGTTCTGGTAACACATGTGCGAGTGAAAATCATTTTCCATAGGTGAAGGCGACAGTCCCCGTTCATCTGTTTGATGTTGATGCTCCAATAAATGCAGGAAAACTGTTTAAATGATCCCTCAGTTTGGAGGTGTGCTAGTCAGGTCCACTGTCGTGTGTACCTTCCACTGAGATCACAGGGAGTATTTCCAGCTGAAGTTAAAAGTCTTCACCGCTGCAGCTTCTTCCTTCTCGTCTTCTCCCGTTTTAAGACCAATGGAGGTACATCCCAGGAAACTCCCAGCAAGAAAAACGTGCAGTTTTCCCCCTTCTCTCTCTTTCTCTCTCTCCAACACTGCGACCTTCCTCTGAACTCCTTCACCCCCGCTGACCACCGCGCCGCAAACGAATAGCACCCATAAAAAAAACAACACCACCAAACTGGGGGAAACGGAGCAGACGAGACGAGCGTCACCTTTTTTTATCAGAAACCTTGAAAAATGAGGTGGAGGGGAAAAAAAGACAGAAAAATGTCCTTGTTTGGCCCAGTGAAGTGAGAAAAGTCTCCACCACGCCGCTCCGATGCTTTTTTTCCTCTCAACGATGGAGGAGGGGGGGTAGCTAACGTTAGCTGGCTAATCCAAAACAAACGAGGTTTCGGCGTCGGCGGTAGAGTTGGAGATAATTTTAAAAAGCGCACAAACACACCAAGTGAGTATCCCGTGTCAGAGAGTGCACAAAAAAGGAAGTAAATCCGAGTAAAAAGACTCAAAAATAAAGGGGCAAGTGGAAAAACTTGGATTCCCGTTGCGTTTGGAGCTCGCTCTCCCTCAGGTTCCCCGTTTCCGTCTCTCTTTCTGCGAGCCTCTCCACCAGTAAACAAGTCCTGCCAGTCACCTCAGCTGGGCCGCGGTCTGCGGGAAAACACGGAGAGAAAAGTCCGCCTTCTCTTCCCCCGCCTCCTCCAGCACAGCCTGGATCCGGACCGACTGTCTGTCCGCCAGGTGGGGACGACACAGGGGCATCCCTGTCACCGGAATAACACCGCCTACAAACTGGAGGGTAGTTACATGTTAATACAAACAACACGCAGTTTTAGGATTGGAAGGTCTGTCTTAATAGCAATGAAATGTCTCAAAACCATTTTTAGGGAAGAAGTAAATAGAGAAGAAATAATGTTTTTGGTAAATTTGCCTTTACTGAACAGTCTCTTCTCTCTTTTCTTTATTTTTATGCGTTTTTTTTTTTTACCTTTAACTACTGTGACACCTGAATTTCCTCACTGTGGAATAATAAATTATATATCTGTTATATTCTATTTTAAAACAAGTACTTCTCGTTTGTCCTGTTTTAAACCAATGCTCTACATGTCAGTTTATCCATGTAGCTCCAATTCACATTAAGGCACTTTTTAAGATTATGGGTTCATTTCCTGCATACCTCGGATCCTATTTGGTTCCAGTTCAATTGAAGTTGATTAAATTTATTCTAATATAAATGTACAACATACCTTTCAACTGCATTGAATATTCAAAATAAAATAAAAAACAACCTTGATTAACGGTTCATTAACATGCATTACTTTAACAAAACACTCAGGTTTTTATTTAACTTAAAGTGAGAGTAAAACAAATAATAATTTCTAGATTTCTTTTTGAAGATTGAAGTTTGCCAGTACAAATTGCAGTCTGGGATCCTTTTAAAACCGTGTCTACCTGCATCAGATGCCTGACCAAAAAATTCTTGAATTTTAGTGTTGTCACAAAAACTCAATTAGGCCCCAGATGGATGCAGAGACCCCTCATTTAGTAGAATTTAGAACAAGTTACCAATTTTTAACTTATCTGGAAGCTTTGCCCGCATGTTATTGACAAAATTAATGCATAATTAACCATTTTAGTTAATTTCAGCTTTTACGTGGGTTTTTTCACACTACATGGAATATGTTACTGTAGGTCAACATGCAACATGTTATTGTTATGTTAGGTAGCTTAGCGATTTAGCTCATTTTAGATTTAGCATACTCTATTGAATGGAGTATGTTGCCTTAAGTCAAGAAACTCATAGTAGACACTACTGTTTTAACTGTTGCATTAGCTTTGCCGCTAATTTTAGCAATAGATTTTTTCACACTGCTTGGAGTTTGTTACTGTAGGTCAGTATGCTAGTGATAGCATACAAGCTATCATTAGCATTTCAGCTACCTTGACTTTTTTTTTTAGCTTATTGTAGCTTAAAATCTGCTGCAATCTTACAGTTTAGCTTTGTAAGCAGTGTTCTGCACTAATTTCTAATACTCCTTAGCTGGGACTTTTGCATTGACTAAAAGTTTTCACGTCTCTTCAACAATTTTTCTATAGGCCTACATGTTTTGTAGGTTCTTGTTTTTTTTCTGCTGCACAAGCAGCAGAAAATGCACAAGCAGCATTCTGCAGAAATTTGTAATTTTCTGCAGAAATGTACAGAAAACTAAATTTGTGCAGTTTTTATATAGTTGACATCAAAATATTCTGCAATTTTGCAGAGCAGTAACAGTCAACGTACAGCTTTCAGACTGCATTTTGTTGCTAACTTATTCAAAGCTTCTGTCTACACAGAACAAAAGAACAGCAGTTCTTCTTTTTTAATTTATGTAAGTGGTTTTATGGTGTCAGTGACACGTTAAGGAAATTCCATTTGGCATAAAATACAAAGGACCTTTTAAATGTTAAATTTTTAGTTGACCAAAATAAACATTCCAGTGACGTAGAATAAATATCTTTTTAGCTACTGCTCAGATTTTAGACAGGAAGGCTCTAAGTCTAGTGATGATATTACCAAAACAATGCAGTTGCAATGAGATTACTTTATTTGTAATACCTTTAGCTTCCTAGGCTAATCTGTTTTTTCTTAGAGGATAGTTATTGTTAAGAGTGATATTCCTGATAAAACTTTGTCCTGGAAAATTTGCAACACATAACAACACCAAAGCCTCAGATGGGGAAATAATTAATTTTTTCTGAAACAAACATTTAATCAGAAGGATGATTAGCAACTGTTTTCTGATACAGCAAATTGATTTTATATCTGCAGTGAAACCATCTGTTTTAAAATCACACTGAAGTCTATGTAATGTACATTATTTTTGTACTACAAAAATATTTATCCTGAGTCAGGAAGACAGACAAAGTTCTGCCATCTTTGCATAACAAATATCCCCTAATAAAGCACGTCCCATAAAATTGACGGGTTTTAACTGTAAACAAAACCTGGGAGTTTTCTTCCCACCTCTGCGGTTCTGCCACCTGTGCTGTTGCTTCAGAATGGAAAAATAAATAGATTATTTATCACACCGGGGTGCAGTTTGTCCGGCTGGATAGGTGCATGTGGCTCTGCGGGTCTGCGGCGCAGGGGCAGGCTTGTTGTTAATCTGAGGAATGTTGTTGCCCAGTGAACGGAGTAAATGAGTTCCTAGTGAGATTAAATGTCACAGGTCTGAAGGACTAAGGGTTGGGGAATCTAGTCAAAACAGATCTCTTTGTGGCAGTCTTGCTGTCTGACGCCAACTGCAGACGCGCACCTCCCTCTTCACACTTGTCCCACTTCCTCTCAGGTGCTGAATATCACTCCGATCTCTTTCCCTTTCCTGTGGGTGTAGAAGAGGTCGTATGAAGAGCTTTCTATCGCACTAACCTACCTAGAGAGTCGGTGTGTGAGTGCATGCATGCAGCACTTGTGCACCACTACAGTCCTGCTCCTGCACAGTTGTACTACAGCTTAAATTCAGTAGGTGGCACCAAAAATAACAACCAATTCACTCATTCCAAATGTCAAACAGGGACAAAGGGATACAATGTTGAGGGTAAATAGGATTAAATTCCACCAAAGAGGCAACCGAGGGGAGATTTGCACCCTGTCAAATGAACAAAATGTGATTTTATCAGCATTGTGCGGCTGTAGGAATTCTTAAGCTTGCAAATGGGGAATTTAAAATCTTTAGGGTGTTTGAAATTCCTGTAGTTTTTCCAAAGAGATCACCTCCAACATTCACAAAGACGCTATTCTCCACATGGATATTGTTAAGCAGCAGTGCCCGTCAATAAATGAAGGCAGGGCTGAGGCGTTTGATTGGATTTGGAGCGATGTGAATAACACAGAGTGGGAAGTAATTTAGGAAGCATCAGAGTCTTTTACTAATCCAGTGTTGCAGGTTTGTTTTTGTTTTTTTGTTTGGTTTTTTATGTATTTAATTCATCCCAAAAATAAGGCTGAGATTAATTTCTCCCATCAATTTCTGTTTTTCCTTTTTCCAGTCCTACATTTTTGTAAATGGAAAGGATTTTTTTCCTTTGATAATTTTTAGTAGTCCACGTTCCTTAGAATTTGCAGCAACATTGCTGGAGTTATTTGCAAAAGTATTTGCACCTTTTAAACTGTTTTTTCCTCCCAAAATTGGTTAAATTATGACTATAAAAGACAGCAAACAGATGCACAAAAGGGAAACCCTGAAAAGAAATGGCACATCAATGTCTAAGAACAACTAATTTAATTTAATTTAATTTAGACAGTGAACATTAATAAACATTACAATTCATTGCAGCATAAATATGCAGGAAATAGCACAATAACTAAATTTCATCCATTGTTCTAAGATAAATAAGCACAAAAAACAAAACACCTCACTATACAATTCACAAGACAGAATGTGGTACGTATAGTACCACTAAAAAAAATAACAACATCCATGAAAGAAAACATTTATACCCAAGAAATAACTAACCTACAGACAGAAACAGTATATAAACAGGATACGAGATACTCCTCTCTAAGCAGTGAAAGACATTATGAATGGGCACATAACTGGTTTGCTTTTTAAAAAATGGAGTTTCATTGTCTCTGATTTATGCTGGTACTATTAGCACTAATTTTGATTAAAAATTAATAAGAAACAATTAATGTTTTTAAAAGTAGACATGATAAGAAATGCTAGTTTTAGTAGTTTTTAAATTTTTTGTATTGCGTTTTCGAAACAGAATGACACTAAAAGTCCCAGTACTATCTTTTCAATTATTTTGTCGTCATTATGTTGGAAGCTTCATGCTTTTTTTTTTTTTACCTTACAGAAATTTTCATCATTCCATAAAGGAAAATGTGTTCCTCCTCTTTCTGCAAAGGGCTTAGGTTTTTCTTTATTTTTAAACGTAAAAAGAGAAACATAATTGAGATTCTAGAAAAATAACAAATTCCCTGTAGTAAATATGTATTGAAAATTATTATCATTTTTCAAACGGTGACATTCGTTTTGATCTTGAGAAAGTGAGGTTTAAAATGACTCTTTGGACTGTAAAGGTTGCAGATTTCTGGTTTAGATCAAATCATGTAGTGTTCAAAAGGCCCAGTCAAGGGTCAGATTTAAATTGATTTGAAAATATGAAAATCTCTCCATTCAGTCTGACTGGGTTTGGGCTGTATATACAAAAAAGAATGGACAAAACTTTCAGTCTCTGAATGTGTAAAACAAGCAGACACTCACTGCAGGACTTGCAGCTGCAACTATCGCAAAAAACTACATTGAACTTTATAAACATAACGGGATGAAATAGATCCAACAGATACACAAAGGATTATTGGTACAAAACGTTTTGCCATGAACGTTTTGTACCAAAATTGTGATATATTTCAAATTCACAACAAAATTACATTGTCTTGATGTTATCATCATCAAATGATTGAATATTTATGAGATAATCTGTCTTTCCCTTCATGACATTGGGTGGTTTGTAAATAATTCACTGATGAGTTATTTTCATCCCTGGCAGAGATTCTTCCATTACTCAACTTTTCCCAGATGCCAGATTTTTGTATAAAATAAAGTCCAGAGATTGCTGTGGTTGGAAAGTCTGAGTCCATCTCCAGACTCTGATTTTTATAAAACAAAGAAGCTCAGTTGTTCACTTTGTGGTAACAAACTGGTCGGTCTCTTTTGTGATTAATATGATATTATTGATTCAGACAACATAAACTGGACGCCAGAGGTAATTCAACATTACGCTCTGCGGAAAGCAAACGTGGCTACTTTAAAATTTGTCAAATTTGATGTGTTTGTGTTCTTATGCTGAACCCCTAACGGTGAATTTGTTAGGAACCAGCAGCAGTCTATGCACCTTAACTGTACACAATAAATTAAAAAGCAGCATGCATTGATATTCTCTTCATGCATTTAATCTAAAATGTTTGTAAGACTGCATGCCTTACATTCACACAGATGAGGGTTAAAATGATTTCCACTGACTCTTTCTGCAGCCGCCTGAGCTGCAGCTAGTAAACAGAAGGATTAAGACATTTCTGGGGAAAGAGCATCTTTCCTTTGTCCAAGTGGAAACCTCAGTAATTAGCTGTCAGGGGAAGGCAGGAGGTAGCGTTCGGTCTCTGTGTGTGTACATGTGATTGGCTGGGTCCACTAAGGAGAGGGTCACGGGTTTAGAGATACAAAACATGCTGGGATTATCCTCTTCAGCCCATTCCCTGTGTTGTTGATTTGCTCCTTTGTGCTCTCTGCTTCTGCACTTCAAACCCTCCTGTTTATGGTTCAGGAAAAGCAAAAGCATCTCTCCTTTCTGACTCCACATCTGACACTGAACCACTCAACCAGCATGTCATCATGTGTATGATACTGTGGGCACCCATTTTAATATTTGTCCTTAGTCCTTTGTTAGTCTTTGAGTATGAAAAAGTGTTTTCAGTTTTCTTTTTTAGGTTCAAAGTTCAAAGCAGAGTGCCTTGTAAGTGCCTTTGAATTTTTTCAGTTTTCTATGTTAAAACCAGAAACTTCAATGTATTTCATTGGAATGTTTAGTGATAAATCAACACAATGTTGTGCATACCTGGAAAGGAGAAGGAAACTGATGTAAATTATTAAAATGAAACTTGAAAACTGTGGTGAATATTTGTATTCAATCCACTTAGCCAGAAACGTGGATACGCATATTTCAACAAAAAGACAAAAATAATAATAATTTTAAAAAAAGAATAAAAAGTGCATCAAGAAGAAGAAATGTTTGTACATTCTTTTGTAAAAATAGCTCCATCTGCTCAGTCTGCTCAAAATAATTCAATCTGATTGGATGCAGATCTTGCCCCAGACTGTTCATTGGATTTTGGTCTAGACTTTGACTTGGCCACATTTAATAAATATTCTTCAATCCAATCCTTTGTGGACCTGATTTCGTGTTTAGGGTCGTTGTCCAACTGGAGGATGAACTTCCACCACTGTGTCTCTAATCTACTTTGACAATTTTCACTCCCTTTGTGAACAAAAGTTTCCCTCAGCATGATGCTGTTACCACCATGTTTCAGGAAGAACAAGATATTCAGGGTAAAGGGGAGTGATGGTTTTCTGCCATACAAAACTTCAACTTTTATCTCATCTACTTCTTCATGATGCTGTTTGTTTATGTCTATGGAACCTCTGACGTGTTCACAGAGCATGGATGGATGGATGGGCCTCTTTTCTGCTTCTGTTTAAACTTAGAAAATGAATCTGCAACAACCACACATGCTTTAGTTTTTAAAATAAAAGCAACGTTTTAAACTCAAGTAGAAGAAAATTTTAAATAAATAATGTATTCATAGTAAGTTTGGGCTGATTGATGCTTTACAGGAGGCTCATTTTGCCTTGAGAATATAAAAACATAAGAGGTAGGAAGCAAATGTTCATGGCTTTAATAATCTAGTTTGACAGTAGCTGACTTTAGCATGAATAATTAAAACTGGAGTTACTTTGTGCAGTAAATGTATCACTAATGCATATGACATTGTCACAATCCAGCTGTAAATAAATCCTTTAATTGTTAAATATTATGATGTCGAACTGCCGAATAGTTTCACTTTTCCTGCTTCAGTGCAACATTTTGTTCAGGCACTGAAGTATCTTCTTGATCTAATTATGTCTTTATAAAAAGGTGAGTCATTTCACTACTCCTCTGGATGGTGACTGCATTCTTCTAATAAACAGTTTCTGTGTCAAACTCCAAGATGTTCTTTGTGAGAAACATAACTGCGTTGGCTTTGAGCTGGATAATTGTTAGCACATACGACAATCTAACCTTCATTTGTTTTTCTGTACGTCAGTATGAGGAAGTTGATTCTTCACACTCCCTGAAGAGAAGATGTTCAGGACGTGGTAGCCATTTTGTTTTCTAAAGCAAAGGCTTCACGTCCTGTTTGGGGCAGTTTTATCTTTTATGTAATGTCCAGAAATATAGAAGTCTGCCTTCACTCATGCTATTTCCATCATCATGTATTTCCTGTGACGTTGAACACACAACAATCCTCTCCTCCCTGTTCTGTCTCAAGAATGGCCTTCTGCCCAACCTCCTGTACTTTTGTCCTCTTCATTTTCACTTCACGTGTGAAATCAAATATTCCCTTTTCTCACACTGACGGGCTCCACGAGGCCCCAGAAGTCAGAGTGCAGGGTTCCATGACCTGTTCTATCCCAGATAAGAAGCAGGGAAGGAAGGCCACTCCATCTGAATATGCTTCCTAAGAGGATGTGTCACTGACAGCTTTATCCACATATTGTAACAGTGACAACAGAAAGAAATACATCCAGGAGGAGACGCTCCTTAAATACAAAGTCAAAGTCACAGGTCTTGGGTCGTGGAAAGGACTTCAGGAAGACGAAGTGGACTGGACAATGTCAGAAGATGGCTCTTCTGTTTCCTCTTAAGTCCAGATTGGATGGATGCTGTTGTTTTGTTGCTTCTTTTCCCATGTGTAAATGTACATGTGCAGCCACTCATGCACAGTTTTACATACACATGACTAAAAGGATATGTAATGCATTGAAACTTTTCACTTTAGGCTGGACCGCGTAGTGGCACGTTATGCTAAGATAAAATGCTGCAGTGCTTCACTGTCTCCCATTGGAGGAAGAGATCTGAAAGGTCACTTTGTGGAGCAATAGACAGTAGATAGTATCTTACACAAACATGAAGAGCAGTGGTGTCACTTACTATATTCTATCAGTTCAGTTTTATTGCTTTGAAGATTCTTGAAGTTATTTTTTTTTCACAGTTTTAGTTTTTGTGAATATTTCTTTCTGCAGCCATTTTACTTACAGGGAACAGAAAAATAAAATCACACCACTAGGCTTACCCTGAAGTCTTGACCAATCATACAGATATTATCAAAATATTTGAATGCAAACTGTGATATCCAGCATTGGTGGTTTGGTTTGAACGTTGCATTTGAAAACAAAGATACAGAACTCCTGTTATCATGAACTAAGAGATGACTAAACTAAATGCACTGGACAATAAAGGAGAGAAAAATACACCTTTAGTTTCACCCTTAGTTCAGGATCCAGGGAATTAGATTCCTACCAGGGAAGGAAAATGTCTCTCAAAAGCTACCTGTAAAAGTTTCCTTTTGAAATTTAGGAATAGCCGGCCATCCTTTACACCTGGGAAAAAGAAGGTGCAGGACCTTGCGGTGGTAGGCTTTAATCCACCTTAGAGAGCGGGAAAAGTTACCTGATGAAGTGGATCGACCTGGGAATTTTCTAGGGGAAAAAGCAGGAACAAGAAGTTTGGGAACAGAAGAGGTGGACCTGCTGTGACTCCCCGGGGGAGCTCAGGAAGAGCGTAAGGTATCAGAGCAAAGTTAATGTAGCAAAACCACTGTGGACATTAGACAGTCACATATGGAGCCCATTCAGCCCATTTATTGCCCACTAAACCCTCCCATATGCATGTTGGTGGGGTTTGGACACCTCACTCAGAGGGGACAGAAGGTGGAGGTTTTGTTAGAGTTTCTGTAGAAGCATGATTTAGCAGGTCAAAGGTCAAACAATTATTAGTCACCCATTGATTACAAATTTTTATGGTTTACAGCAAACAAAGTATTGCTTTTCTTTCAGGTGATTTCGCAAGGCAAACCCTTGTCACTACACACAGATTGACTGGAGCCAAATAGGAGAAAGGGGAAAACACTTAATGACTTCCTGAGAGCGAGGCAGGGTTATGGGATAAATGCAGCAGCATTGTATTAGTGTTTACAGAGGAACTAGACCTAGCTGCACACCACCCATCCTGGACGCTGCAAACGCCACATCCAAGGTGAGAACTGTTTCTTCTCAGAGGATCAAAGCCGGATTGCGATTTTCGTGGCAGCATCAATTACAGGGGAGCGGAGGAATAACTGCTACTCTTGACGGTAACTTGGCCTCAGGTCGGTACAGCTACTTCCTCCTCCTCAAACAAAATTACAAGTAACAAGGCGGTCAAACAAACTGCCAAAGTACTTGATTAGTTTCCTCTACAGTGTACCTTTTGCTCTTGTTATCAGCCCAGTGGAATGAGGGCTAAGTACGAGCTGTTTGTCACTTGTTTGGCATTTCGGGCAGAGGTGTGTGCCCGTGTTTACTTATGGCCTGTTCTTTTCCGTTACCGAGTTGCAGAAGCAAGGCTGCAAGCGTCCGCTCTTCTCACATCCTATTTCTAGCCGCAGCCCCGGGGCAAAGCACTTCAACATCCTGAAGCTCAGACCTGACTGACCACAGCGCTGCCCTCTGACCTCCGGGAGGCCCGCTCCCTAGAAGCTCAGAATGGGAAGGGGAACTTGGGGAGGGAGGCTGCATTATGTCGCAGAACTTCCCACAATGAGAATAATAAAAACAGTGTTTGTTTATGTTCTCACATGGAGACGGATGAGGAAGTCGGGGATCAGGGGAAGTCGGATGGGTGTAAAAGTTCAGCAAGAGATTCAAAAACTGTGGCTTTAGAGTTATGCAAGCTGCAAGTATTGTGATGGGGTTTAAACTTGATGCAGTACCAGAGTGTGTGCTTCTGCATGTGTGTGGTGATTGCATACCTGAAAGCAGCCAATTTTGAAGGCACAGTGTGTCTGCTCTCTTTAAATAAACCCCAGTTTAAAAACACTGGAGGAAAATAGCCAAAATTCGAACATAAATACCCAGAGCGTGCAAAAATAACCAACCTCACCAAGGATGTTGGTAAAGATTAGAAAGGTGGTGACTGTTATCAGAGTGACATGTCGCTGCGCATCTTTAAACACTGACTTGTTTGGTGAGTTTAATTTTAAACAGCAGGTTGGTTGTTTGCTTTAAAGGCATTTTAGGATGTCAGCTATTCCTGAAATTTGGGACTTTTTCCAAACACATTCCTGGTGGCTTTTACAAGATGATGCAACACTTGTTTTTACTTGTGTGATGCACAGATGTCAATGCCAGAGAGGGAGGCGTGGTTAAGGTTTCCACTACTCCAGTCATACAAATGATAATTTAAAGTTATATGATTGAGCCCATAAAGGGTCACAGTTTAGACAAATATTTCACTTGAAGTATTTCCAAGATCTGTCCCAGAAATAACAACTTTTCACAAGAAGTTGAAGTAAATTAAAAGAGTTTCAACACTACCTGCTAGCCTGCAGTACTGTGATGAAATATTGGCCTCATTATTAATCCCTTCTCTTTGTGCTCCAATGTCACACTCAAATGTTTCAGATCTTAAATAAAATCAGTTCAAACATTTGAAATACAGCATCTCAATCTAAATGAATACTTGATTTTAATTAGATCTCTTCAAAACCTGCATTTTGTTGGTGTTTGGATGACATCGCCTCATCCGAGCTGCAAAACTTAAATATTTTTGAAGTTAAAGTCACAAACTGGTGATCAGGATTTTGTTCTCTAGAGAGCAGAGTTCATGGTCTGGTCCCATCATTTGCCACAAGTCGTCTGGCTCCTGAAGCATCAGTTCATCCTCAGATCACTGCGCTACCACCACTTTGGTTGACTGTTGTTGTGATGTTCTTTTTCTAAATTACTTTGTTAGTTTTTTACCACATGTAACGCAAAGCTCATCTTCCATAAAGTTTTTTTTTTCTCTTTTCCACCAAATATTTTCCCATTAAAATGTTTTAATTCTTAGTTTTGGCGTTCTTTTAGGTATGCATCCACCATGGACCGTGCGATCAGACGAAATGTCTACCAAATATATTTCTTTTTGTTGGGCCATCAACACCAACCTGCTTGGTTCTGTGGTGACCTTCTGGATTTATTATTGATGCACTCTTGGATTAAGTCTGTGACAGACTGGCGACCTGTCCAGGGTGGACCCCACTTCTTGCCCAAAACGTTCGCTGGAGATAGACACCGGCACCCCTCCTGACCCCACTAGAGACATGGGTGTTAGAAAATGGATGGATGAATGGATTAAATCTGTTAGGCTGGCCACTGCCAGGAAGGTTACATGTTTTCTCCATTTTCTCTAGATCAGGCTAAAATTTGTTGCTTTAAGAGATTTTTTGTTTCCACAAGTCAAGCAGTGATCTGGCCTGGTAAACTGAACTCAGCTTTCAAGGTAATTCATGAGTTAATAATTAGAAGAGATTACTTTTTAAATTAGAGTGAGATTCTGCAGCAAATATCATCTTGAGGCACTTTACAAAAAAAGTAATTTCAGTTCAATCACACATACATTCCAATTAATCCTTGTTATCAAACAGTGCATCAAGATCAGTTCATTATTCCTATTAATTTAAAACTTTTATATCTAAGGAAATGCAGCAGATTGCACCAAGTCCGACTTGTATTTTTGTATAAGCCCAGGTTGTTTTAGGTAATGTTTAATCTGTGCAAAAAACAAAATCGCATGCTTTTGTGTGTTCACTCAGATTATTGTCGTCTAATATTGACATTCATTTACTAATCTGAGTGATTTAAATGTGAAAAAAGCAAAAGCAGAATCAATCTAAAGGAGATAAATATTTTTTAGGCCACTTTTACACCCTTTCTCTTCTTACATCTGCTTCTTTCCTCTGTTACATGGATTTTCTGTGTTTTAAGATGTCCTGCTGATAAGTTCAGTTTGACTCTCAACTATTATCAATAGCCCTGCAGGTGTTTTTCCATTCTCTATCACAGGTGCGACGTCAGGCCTTATTTGCTGTCTCAGGCAGGTGAAACTTGTGACATGAAAGTGCATTAAGATGTACTCTCAATCCCCAAGTCAGACTTCCAGCTAACCTTGGGAGCCAGTCAGTCAGCGGTCGCTGTCTCAGCTGATTTGCCAACAAAACGGAGAGAAGAAAACACACTGTACATTAAAAGGACAAGGCATCTCAGTGCAGCTAAAACAATCCCACTCCTAATGTGCCGTATTGATTAATGGAGATAAAGAGGAGATGAAGAGAAGAGCTGCATGCTGAGGCGAACAGCAAAAACTGAGTAAAGATGACAAGAAGAGAGAAGAAGACACCAGATTCACAACTAAGATATACAGCAGCTGCAGTATTATACATACAGTGTTACATGCATACCAACCGAGTTTATCACAGGATGGTCTCCTTTGTAGATTGCAAGCTTTCACGGTGCCATGACATTTCCTAATGCAATAGGAAGGTGACCGTCTATTTTCCAGATTTCATTGGAAATTCATTTATTTTCACAAACACTGCATCTTCTCAATACACACTATCACTTCCAGTTTACTGTCACGATTATTGCGACAGTAACCTGGACGAGTCTCCTTCTACTCTTCAGCATAAATTACAATAACAATGAATTTGTTTATGTTGATCTTTGAGTCAATCTGCTGTGCATAACACTGGAAAGCTGTTTGTGTTGGATGTAAAACTGAAGGAAGGAAATCAATAAAATGAACAAAAACAACACAATCAAATGTATGGATCAAAGTGCAATTTAAAAACCAAATTCAAAAAGAGAGACCAGCACGCAATTAAAAAGAAAACATGACATGTTTTTATAGGATAAAACAATTAGATAAATTGTATTTGTATTGAAAACAGAAGTCATAGTTTGTCTTCTGTCCTGAAGGCTGCACTCAGAAAGCAACGTGTTTTTAAAAGCTTCAGATTTTGCTAAAATGTTGCTCTTCTTGTATTTGCAGACCATCACCAACCATCTGGCTGGCCTTGAAATACCACCTCTGTGCTCAAAACAATGTGCTGAATGTTGCTCAAGCAACTGTTTGGTCTGAAAAATGTTCTCACAAATCACAACCAATGCCTTTTTGTAATTCCATGTTGGCCTAATTGTGATTGAATTTGTCTCTAAGTTGAGAATTTGTCAATGTAATTTTCTAAACGCCGTAGAGAGAAACTAGAGAGAAGTCCTTGAAGGCTGGAACGAGGCCCTGGCCTGTTATCCTGTTGTTAGCAGGACTTGTCCTGCACCTGCTGTTGTGATGAGGCTAGCAGTGAAGCAAACTGAGAAACTCCTCGTTCCAAGATGTATTAAATAACATATTGTATTTGTATTTAGACTGAGCTGGAAAAAAACATGCACTGCATCCACAGCTCTTCTTTTTAAAGGAGAAGTTCAACATTTGTGCTTTTCCTATTTTCCAGCCTGAGAACTAAAGAGAAGAACCTTCTTTAGTTTAACCCCCCCATCCACCCAAAAAAGAAACCAGTAACCTGCTCCCAGTGTCAGAATCTCACTGAAGAAGAAACTGCATTAGGTTTTCTATCACGTTATCATTTCTGATATAACTGATGTATAGTCACATAGAAAATAAGTCAATAGGGTTTAATTTACCATTTTTATGTCTTCGTGTCATGAGGTAGATCTCAGTCGGCTGGTGAGAGAAAAAGTAGATCTTGGTCTCAAAAAGTTTGGGCACCCCTGCTCTAAACGAACCACTATTATAATTATTATAAAATGTCACATCCAAAAATCAGAAAAACTAATCATTTATGCTCAGGAGTCCAAATAAATGTTTTTCTTCAGTCTGTTCAACAGCAGAGTAGCGGAAATTCAAAGATGTAATTCTTTGACCAAACTGAAGGGCGGCGCTATTTGTTTAAAGGATGTAGTTCCACAGTCAAACACAAGGACGGCGCTGCACACTTGGAGTTTTGTTGGTAACTGTTACAAATGGCTGTGCTGTTTATTTACCGTGCTTTTTTCTAACTTTACTGGCTCATGCCAGTAAAGTCTGTTTGATGATGCTTCCACTGGGACGTTGTGTGTTTTAAAAGTTGTAATTCCAAATGTTTAATGGACTCTGAGCTGCTAAGTGGTTTCTGAAAACATCGTAAATGGATACAAATTTCTTCATTTGTTTGAGGCATTTATATTCTCCTGATGTACATTCAGTACATAAACCTCCACCAGTGAGGTTTACTCCACACAACATTGATGTGTGGAGTCAATGTTGGTATTATTTTATAGTTTATATAGAGTAACATTTGTGGACTCCATTTTAGTAATGAGTTGTACTTTACTCAATTATTTCCACATTAACAATGTTGTACTTATACATTGACTAAATGAATAAGAAAAAAAAAGAAAAAAAAAGAAGAAAATAAACATAAATAAATAAAGTGTTTGTATTTTGACAGAAGATTATTTTTTGCCTCCCAAACTATCCTCCTAATTTTGCAAAACTTGAGTCCGTATCCACATTTGTTTGTAATATTTATGTCAATTATTAATTATTATTGCTCTAGAGCACATGTGTCAAATTCAAAGTCCGGAGGTCAAATTTGGCCCGCCGTAGGTTTTTATGTGACTCCAAATTACATCAATAACTCCCTCCAGTTTTTCACAAATCCACGAAATAAAAATAAAAAATCAACACATCGCCACATTTTTTACAATTTTGCTGACAAAACCATTGGGCTAAAGTGACATCAGCCTTACTAGATGTCAAGTTATAGTACGTGACCAACACAGCAATAATAAAAAGTTACATTTAACATCACACAAATATTGAAATTAATATTTCTAAATTAGCACCACAAAATCCATGATTTTGATTGCAAAAAAACCCCCCACAAAAGTAATCAAAATTCTGGTTGGATTGATCAGTTTCTTAGAATATTATTTAATTTTAAGAAACTCTTATTGAATGCTGAAACAGGTATATATTGATATTTTAGCAATTTAATGGTTTTATCAATACATTCTGCCTCAATCGGCCCTTTAAGAGCATTCAGATTTTTGGTATGGCCCAAGATGAAAATGAGTTTGACCACTGCTGTAGAGCAATGTCAGATTTAAGTGAACAGCCATTTTTGAAGTAATTTTCTAATTCGGGATTATCAACATGTCTGCCTTACTCTGACGGCATGTTCTCGTTTTTCGTCAGCAATGGCAAACCGAATAAAGATTTTCCCTCATTTTGTTTCACTCTCTTTCCAATGGAGGTAAAAAAAAACAAAAAAAAACAACACTATGCTTGAAACAAGATTGAATTAATTTTACTGATTAATTTGCTTCAGTAGAGCAAAACCAAGCAGGCAGTTTCCACAAAGACGATAGCTTCGTCACAAGCAGGAAAACAGGTATATTTCCTGACTCCGATCCTTAAATCGGTCGTCTCATGTTCGACCAGCATCTCTTCTCAGCATCAAGCCTCAAAGCTTCCAGTAATTCAGCTGCAGTCGTCAGTCCTCCCTGCTGGGAGATTCTGAAGTACTGAAAGGTGAAACAGCAAAGAACCAAAAAAAAAGATAAATAAAGCCTCCCAGCGGCGACTTCACTACCTGAGCTTGGTACATCAAAAGACCGAACAGAAACCAGCAGGGGGGCTTGGCAAACCTGCGCTTGCCTGATAAAAAGCCTGAAAGGTTCAGCACATTAACCCACATGCTGACATGAATCTGTGAGAAGGACGGAGGGCCAATCAGTAGCTGAAGGGAATCACATAAGGCCGCTCAGTTATTTGGGTGCAAAGAACAAATAGCGCTTTGTAATAATATTTTATTGAGCTTTTATGAGATAAATCAACATTAAGTAGCGCATAATAGTGAAGTGGAAGGAAAATGATGCATGATTTTGAAAATGTTTCACAAATAAAAATGAGACGCTTGTATCTCATTGTTTGACGAGACAAAATATACATGTATGGACATAAAGGAGCTTTACTTTACTGATCATAGTGATTGAATGGGATCACAGATGCATATGTGTATTTATAAGCCTTTAGAGGAGCTCCCATCATGGCCACAACACAACACAGACAGAGAGATGTTCAGAAACACAACGTCAAACTGAGACACACCTGCTGCAGACTCAGGAGATTGAAATCAGCAACGGTGCCACGCAGGTCACAATCATTATCATTTTAAAAAACCTGAAAAGGTCCAATTTTTTGTGATGATTTGTTTTATGTTTGCAAAATGAACACTGATAAAAGTAAGAATCAGTGTTAGGAAAATCAAAATGGAACAGGTTGAAATAGAGGTGGAATTTATGTGCTTGAGAAAACCAAAGAGGCAATGAAACTGACGCAATTTGCAGCAGAACCAAAGGTGATATCAGACTTCTCATTATGAGCTTAGAAAGTGAAAACTCTCTCCTTCACTGAAACTCATTCCTGTTGACGACAGAAAGACGGAGACTTAAAAAGAGAAAGAGCCCTTCACCTCTGATGCTCTCTGACGAAAGTACATGGAAAAAAAAATCTGAATGAAAACAAAATCTCTTTTATCTCTGTGGGCAACCCAAATCCTCAGTGCCGCTGTTGCTGCCAAATTTCAAATTAAAAAAGTGGAGTGTTGGGATGCTTAAGCATCACAGTAATGTGTTGAGAGCAGACAGCTGCTCGCTCAGGCCTGAGCTTTTGTTCTGGAACATTTTTGCCTTTTGGACGGATCAAACTAATGAAAAACAGCATTAAACACACAAGCCCAAGCATCAGCAGAAACGATAACTAATGGGGATCATTTGATTTGTGTGTGGTAACAAGAAATGAGCAGATAGGCACCTTTTTATCCCAAAGTTACTAATTTATTTTCTTCAGAAAGAGACCAGAATACAGTCTGAACTCAGTAAGTTGTGATAAGTTATGCATCAAAGCTTAGAACAAATTTATTCACTCTATTACTGGTGAAAACACATCATTACTAAAGAATAATGAGGTATTGTCTTGAAAATACGAAAAATATTAAATACCTAGTTCACTGTTGGTGAAGAAAATCATCCTAAATTCACTATGAAGCTGTGGGGATGCTCTTCTTCAGAAAGCTAAAAAAAAAAAAAAACAATTCAAACCTGGATACTCAGGCAGAGGTTCTTCTTTAATTAGAAAGGAAACATGTAGTGGAAGCTACAGTAGAGTAATTTAAATCAACATATAATAATGTGTTGTGATGGTCCAGTCAAAGTCCAATTCTAAATTGAAATGAGAGACCATGGCTAAACACGAGGACTAATGCTCACCAACACTTTCCATCCAATCAGATTGAGCTTGAGTGAAGAAAAATGGGCAAAAATATACTAAGATGGTGTTTAAAACAATTGCAAGCCACACTTTTCAGATTTTTATATGTGAAAATGTAGGAAACCAAAACGTGATTCTTGTGATACGTTGTATTGGTCTGACATTTAAAACAACACATTATAGTTGCTTGTGAAGAAGAAATATTCACATTCATTTCAACAGCCTGCTGGTGAGATTATTCCAGCAAACAGATCCCGGTAAATTAAAGCCGACTTTGTGTCGGTATAAAGACCAGGAAGTCACAACTTTAATCTAACAAATTAAGACATGTTCTGGTGCAGCCTTCATTTCCTGGACTTCAAGAGACAAACAGCCACAAACTTTAGATAACACAACAATCCAGGGATGAGAACAGAAACAGAAATGCTTTACTACTATTACACAATTCAGATTTTTAGTTGGACTTTTACCACATCAATGTTGAGTCGGAAACAATGTTTTCTATTTTTTATTTTTTTTCCTTTGGTGGCACAATAAGCCATAAACTAAAAAGCATGTTTTATGGTTTTGTCTTTATTTTACACTAACGTTGTTCCATGCTGTCGTGGGTTCTTTTTAGAAGCGGTTTTTAAAATTTACAGCACATGAATCTCATGCAGGTGAACCGAGGCAACTTTTAGGACAGCAGGAAGGAACTTAATCAGGTTTCTTGTGTAAGAACCCCTAATGAGCCTCACGGTGGTATTTTCTGACTACAAAGAACTCATGTTTATCGCTACATCTCAGACTCTAGAGGCTACTTTGGAAACTAAAAGTCCCCTTCAGCTTAATGGGATAATAAAACCATAATGGACCTTAGAAACCACACCAGGAATGAAGTCATGTTGGTGCTGCAGCCTCAGAGAGCAGATCACAGAGTCGGAGCATTAAGGAAGCACAAACAGCTGTGATTAAACCAAGGGATGATGATGATCCTCTGCTTTGACACGGCCTCACTTGGTCTCGTGGTTGCCTGCATACTTTGGCTTCCAGGGGGCAAAATACCCCCAGGGCTCCTAAAATACACAGCAGGCTGATCCAGTCAGCGAGCAGCGACGAGGCTGGGCTGCAAGCCCCAACAAGCTGGTCAGCAGCGCAAGACTCAGATAGCAGCCAGGCTGGGTGTAAACGTAGCAACGTCTTGTTTTGCAAAGAAAACAAATCCTTATTCTCTGATGGTGCAGTTTGATTAAAACAAAAAAAGACGTCAGTTAAATTTAACAAATGTTTACACAAGGCTGGGTTATCTTTGAGAAGTTTTTTCTGCAGCCAACTTTCTTTATTTAGCCGCACCTGAATCCGCAGAGAACTTCTAAATGAGTATTGGAGTTAATTTAGAAGTCAAGGCTGATCAGGCCACCGGGGTCACTGAGGTTGAGGAGTGCCGAGACTCCAAACGTCGAGACTGACACCCAGTGGCCACATTTAGTTACTACATCAAGAGATCCAGGATCAAAGAGAAAAGTACAAATTAGAAATCCATCGCCAAAACTTTAATTTATTTCAAATATCTCAGTCTTGATAATATGCTAATTAATTGCCCACAGGTTGATGTATTTCCAGCATTTAACTTTAGATGAGTGTAGTTCATAGCTAATAAAAAAGCTGTAATTTATTTTAAAAGAAAAGAGAACAGAAATGTTCTGCTGTGGTCAAATCATTGAGTTTACAATTATGGGGAAGATTGCTGACTTTGCTGTTGTCCAGCAGAAAGCCACACCTTGATTAAGAAAACAACACAAGAAGCTGGAGCTACACATTGTGCTTTGGAAAGTTGGATGGAAGGAAAAAGTCTGAGGCAAGTTTCTTGAGCCTGTACTGGAAAGAGGAGTGGGGAAGAATAAAGTCCAAGTATATTAAGGTCCAGTATGAGGTTCCTGTGGTGATTTGCTGTGACTACAAAGCTACCTACATAACTACTTCCCCAATCATTTATTAAGAGGATGGAGGTGAATGTGCTGCGTCCAAATGGATTCTTAACGTATAGGGATTTTTTTATTTTACATCCTTGTGTGCATTTATTACTTTTGTGATGCAATGTGTCTGGGAAGTATACTCTTTCTGTGCGAGGCAAATTTCTCTCAGGGGAGACAAACAGAGATTGGGTTTTGTTTGTCCGCTGAATCTAATCGAAGTCGGTGCAGCTGCCTACGAGGGAATTTTAGAGAACTTCACGCATCAAGCTCACATTCAGAACCGAACAGCTGAATTCAATTAACTTTTTGCTGATGTTTTACTGACCTGCATAGGAAAACAAATCATTAAATGAAAGAAGGGATTCGTCACAGAAGTGTGTGGACGCAGCAAATTTTACTAACAAAAACTTTCTTCATCAACAGCTGCAGCCTCAAACGTCATCACTAAACCAGACTCCAACAGAAAACACAAACAACGCTCTGGACTGACGACGGAGGTAAATCAATTTAGCAAAAAGAATAGAGAATATTCTGACATCTTTAACAATTAGATCCATTTATAACAATTTTATAAATGGATCATCCAGTCAGTTACCAGATCCAGCACCTGTGGCTGGAAACTGACGTCCTTTATAGAAGCTTTAGTTCATTCCATTATTACGTCTGATTAGCTCCTCATCCACCAGTTATTAAGAGTTTAGAAGGCGGTAAACACTAAACAGGGCTGAAATATCTATAAATAAGAACCTCTTGAACTAAATGAGGCAACATTTGAGTCCAACAGCTTCAACTGAGTTGATCCGGCTCAGCTGAGAGCGGACGGCTGCTCCTCCACCTTCAAGTGCTCAGAAATTTCTGTCTGTTTCACCGGCTTGGTTCAGTCCTCTCACGGCTGATCTGCATCACAGACTCAGGGAGCCCACATGATCAGCCGGGGTAACCAGAGGAGACCGAGAGTACAGGGCTGGGCCCGGCCCGGCCCGGCATCATCTGAGCCTGGGGAAGATTCTGATGAAGAGGATCATGCTGATGAAGGTGAAGGAGACCAGGATGAGCATCAGCCACAGCAGCCAGTTAACGGACTTCTTGGTGTGTTGCTCCAAGCGCTCCGACTCCGTCTTCAGCTTCTCAAAGTTCAGGTCGGCTTGACGCATGGACTGACTCAGAGTCTGGAGAGCAGAGAGTCTGATGTCAACATCCAGATAAATGCAGCGATATGGATAAACGCTGATGCACACCGTGTTTTATACAATCGCAATTAATCGGTTAATTGCTGACTGGAGTTTACAGACTCAAAATAAAGCCGTTTGCTGAAAAAAAATAAGATGCTCATAGCTGTAAATAAGCCAAAACTGTAGAAAAAATATAAACATTTTGCATTTAAAATAACACTTTTATCTGTAAATATGTTTTAAACAAAACTCCTCAAGTATAATAGTTTTAACTTCATCCAGTTCAGATTTACTACAGTATTGCTGTGTTGTTGCATTTTACTCAATAAAATGTCTATTTTCTTATTTTATAAAGGAATTGAGTTATTTGCATATTTTTGTCTAAGTGGTTAAATAAATTTAAAAAAAATCTATAGAACTTCTCAATTTTTTTAATCTGATTAATCGTCAGAATAAATTAACAGATTAAACAATAACTAAAATAATCATTATTTGTAGCCCTGGTTGTAAATGTGTACTGCCTACCTGTGACCAAAATTAGCTAAAAAAATCTGGCCAACTCAATTAATCAAATAACACAATATTTGGAGTCAAGCCAAGTTGGACTAGCTTTTTTCGGAGAGTTTTAATAAAAATGAAGAAGATAGAAACATAAGCTTGAACTCTTATTATAGTGAAGCTTTTAACTGCTGCTGGGTGGTTCCAGATGGATTGGTGACCTCTCTCTTAACCCGAAAACTCAATTTCTACAAGCTGGTCCTCTATCAACTTAGGTCAGTCACTTTCAAGGAGAGGAGGCAAATATTTATAAAGCCATTAACTTTATACAACAAATCAACTGACTGGTTTGTAAAAATGTATTTTCACTTTGTTAGTAAACAGATTTTTTTGGAAGATTTGTCAAAAACAAGATGTGAATCCATTTTAGAAGCATTGTAGATAAATTTGTCATGCTTTGCAGAAACTGTTAGACGATGATTAATCCCGATATGTTTCAGGAAAGCAGCGCTCCTTGTGCCTGTGAAGCTACCTGATTGTCCTGCTTGATGATGTTTTGAGCAGCCAGAGTGTTGTTTTTCAGATTTCTGGCCAAGTTGAGCATGTCCTCTGCCAGCTTCTCCTGCAGGTTGTGGTGGTGCTGCAGCACTGCGTCCAGCTCGGCTGCAGACTGCCGCTCATCCAGAGGAAGAACTCTGCAAGATTTTTAAAGCGATGAGTCGAGTCAATGGGAAAAAAAACCCGTAGGAGAATTTGTTTGATGTTTGATTTCACCTTCTATTTCTCAAGTCTCCATCTGCTATGGGTGAAAACATTAGATTGTTAGAAAGTGCTTAAAGTAAAGATGCTGAAAACTAGAGGTCTTAAGATTTAAAAGGTTTCTTACATTTGCCAGACAGCCGCTGCAGAGCAACAACACAAAAAACATGAGTTAAACATTTCATAGCATTTTTAAGTTAATTTTTCTATTAAAGTAAAATCAGGGGGTACACACTTTTAAAGAGAGTGAACAAAGGAATCACTTTAAAGAAAAAAATATATTATGAAACATATTATTACAGCATTAAAAGACTTAATATCCAGTCTAATTCGCCTGATAGCTAAATAACGCGGCTCTCATCTCACCGTGCCGAGCAGTTCGTCTCTCATCTCCCCTGTACATCGAGCCTTTGACTGAATGTGAACGGTTTTGGTGGCTGGCATCCTCTCATTGGCTATTGTCGGCGTACGACCCGGAGCGAGGAACTGATTGGCTAAGGCCTTCTCTGTTGGTGATGCCTGTGGGTGATTATGAGTTGAATTATTGCGAACTGCCATTTACATAAATAAGCTGGATGATCTCAAATCTTACCAGCTTCTCTGCCTCTAAAAGTCCTTTTAGAAAATCGACTTTTCTTGTGTATTCAGTCAGGATCTCTTGTGTCGGTTTGCTGTGAAAAGACACAAACACAGAGACGTTTTTACAACAGGACATCAGCTGTGAGGGCAAAAAAAAAAAAAAAATTAAATAAATAAATAATAGAGGTAAAAATAAAAATTAGGGTGGGTGTAACCTTGGGCTTTTCCTCAGAGCCACCAACATGTCCACCAGGGCTGCAACGTACTACAGAAAAACAAACAAAACAAATTAATAAACATGTTCGCAGAAACCTGTAGTGTATGGTTATTATAAGAATCTTGAAATGCTTCTGTTATTTCAAGTGTTACAGGAATGTGGCTGATTTTAGCCCCTATAAATAATAAATAACAAAATGCATCAACATTTCAGATGAAGTTCTGCCCCAGTACAGTATTATATTTTTCATAGTATCTCAAAAACAATCACTAGCTATACTGTGATTAATAATAATAATAATAATAATGACCAGATTTACATAATCACCTTAATAATAATGACCAGATTTACATGATCACCTTTATAAAAGCTATACTGTGATTAATAATAATAATAATAATAATAATAATAATAATAATAATGACCAGATTTACATGATCACCTTTATAAATATCAGAAGCTCCTAGAACGGTCGGACTTGTTATTTTCTGCTGTTTCCATGGAAACATAATGGAATGCTAAACTTATATACCAAAACACGATAAATAAGGTTCAATGGACAGATCATAAAAACAAGATTAAAAACATAAAAACGAGATAGAAAGCGTATAACACAGTTCCTGCTTTCTGCCGACGTGGCTAACAAGGCAGCTAACAGCTGTGGAGCTAACAACAACAACAACAGCAGCAGCAGTAAATCTGCAGCTCAGATGAAACATAAACTCTTTGAGCTCAGCTCTGGTTTACCTTCTCCAGTCTCCATTCAGCCTCTCCCCGTTTTTCCGACGCCATAGTTTCACAGCGAGACAGTAATCTAACAAAATTGATCTCTAGTCTAGAAGCCATGTTGGAATCGCACAGTGTCGCAGCTTTATGACGTTAACCAGCCGCTATAAAGCGCGTCTCCCTGTATGCCAGGACGTTTTATCATAAAATAAAGTCACTGCACTTTATTTCCAGATTTCTGACCCCGCTGTATGATGATTAGACATATGAATAATTTAAGAAATCTCTAAGCATACTTTGAACATAAAAATACCTATATAAGATATCGCTAATTACATTCTAACTAGTATAAATGACGTCATATAACCATTAATTTATGGAAGCTTTAATTCAAGATATTTACTATCTGAAACATATATATTCAGATATCAACACATATATGATGACTAGTCAAAAAGTAAAATATCTCACTTTTTGTTATGAAAAGTCATAATTCTAATTATGATCATTCTAATTATGAAATATGACTTGAATGACGTCATAATTCAAGATTTTTTAAATGCACTTTTGGATTGGAAAATGTATCGGAAGAGAATAAATTGCAAATTCACGTTATATCTATGAAGATGAACATTTTCTACATTATGGCATTTTGTGCAGAAATTCTAAATTCTCCAGGCAGTTTCTTGAACAGCTCAGTACAGCACAAGGGAGTCTTTGTGGAACATTTTAATTGTCAAAATGTAACGGAAAATATCTTGAATTGTTCTTTTTACCAGTCAGAATTAGAGGTGGCTCACTGAGTTTTTATGAGATTAACACATGAATATGGGGATGTTATCAACAACTTGTTCATAAAATACTATATAAGGATGTGTCAAAATAAATTCCTAATGCATGAAATTTATATTAAGACAAATAAGCAAGACAAAAACTTATCACATATTTTTTTATAACTTGAATCAAGTTTCCCCTTCAACTACAGGAATATTCAAAGCTGAATATGCTTTGAAAGGCATATTCAGGTTTTCAAATCTCTAGCTGAATATGCTCAACTCTCCTCCTCCATGTGTGGTCCACTCACACCACATTGATTTATCTGAAACATTTGACCCATTTTCTCTGGACCCATGTAGCTCCAGCCTGTAGCTACATCTCAGTTTACGTCTAGTGGTGACATCTATACTTCCCCTTAAGGCAATAATTGAAAAGACGCCACAGGCTGTGCAGCAACCATTAAAGAAAACATAACACAGCAGCATGTGTGGGACTTCCTAACCAAAACCCTGGTGAGCTGATATGTACTCAACACGTCTACAAACTTCTAATCCATGTCTAACACCTCCCATAAATAAAAACATACACAACACAAACTGGCCCTTGGAGAAGGTTCACAAAAATGATTAAAAAAAAAAAAAAAAACTAACACAAAAACCTGACAGTACTCTCAGGTCATGCTAAATACTTTACGTTGTGAAGTGCGCCAGTCCCTCTCATAGCAAAACAGCCCTACAACATGATGCTTCACAATGAGGTTTTCCTCTCTTTTTCCGAAATCTAATAATGATCATTATAACAGTATCTTTTTTTTCATCACACTTAAGCTTAGTTTAATATGGAATCTCTGGGTGGCTCATCTATGTCCATCCAACACTCGTTTCATTGTGGATGACGACAATTTTGCTTTGTTCTGGGGCTGATGCACATATCACATCAAAATGTGCATCCAGTTTTAATCTCTGGATAACAGAACCAGTCTCCTTCCTAAACAATATTGGATAAATTCCTATGTTGTTTATTCTTAACGTGGTGGCATCATCTATTTTTCAGCTACAAAGTGTCATTAAGTAACAATCAGCTGTGTTAAAAGCAATTTGACGCCTTGAAAGTGGCCTGTCTCTTTAAGAAGCTCCTACCCCGCCTTTATAATGTCGCCACAATGCTTCTCATTATGCGTTTACAAGGTTGGACTTAGAAGTAAGCGTTTAGGCACCCCCTAGTGGCTGACACGGGAGATTCAAGGATTTCTGGAAAATGCATGAAAGAATCAAAGGAAGACTGCAGTTATGTTTTTGAGGGAATAACATTATAACATAATATAAAGCTCAAAACTTCATTCAAGTCATAAGAATATTGATAATCCTGACTAACCTATAACTGGAAAGATATAGTCTGATTTAATGAGAGATAGTCTTTTTTATACACTGTGTATGTAAACATCTGGTTTTAGGTGTGTATCAGTGTGCATTGGTTCACCAAGTTCAATAATGTATCAGTCAAGCACACAGAAGTATGATGTCCTGTATTTTTATGTTAACACTAATAACCATTACAGCTCTTGACATTCAGTCCCAAACACACCCTCAGTTACACATCAGAACAATCTTCCTCATAAACCAGACAGACTAACAAACATCACTCAGCAGTCAGAGAAACATTAGTATTTAATTCAATCTGCGCTCGTCGTCAGTACTGTCCACATCCGAGTGAAGGGTGTGACTCTGCGAGACTTTGGGGAAGTTGTGGCGTGGCCTTGTGGTCGGGCTTGTGTTCTCCTCTTTCTTTCTTTTCCATTGGCGAAAGTGGCTTGTGCTGCTCCCATCTCCCTTTGCAAACTGAAAGCAGTGAGTTCCTCTCTGGTGTTATTTTGTGTGATGGGTAAAAGCATGATTAGGTCCTTTTTCTGAACACGTTTTGTTCCACTTCAAGACGTTACACAAGAAATATTGCGGCAAAAAATCCCCTCTTTATTCTGGGCGCCCCACACCCCTCCTGTTAGCACTGTTCAGGAATTATGGTGTGAAAAATGGGTAATCGTTATCAAGGCACTAGCTAGCAATTCTCAGCATTAGGAAAGAATTGAAAAGCGTGACTAGAACCTGCATTATGTTCTTTTACAAGCAAAAAAAAAAAAACATGAGGCTACAGAAGATGCAGCCTGTAGTCAAACTGTGCTCTCCAACAGCAACCACAGTATATTAAAAATGATAGAAAAGGTGCTCGGCAACAATTTGTCTAGTTATTTCTACTGATGAACAGCACAACAACAAGACTTTTGACACGTTTTTAGCGCCATACTGAGTTTCTGCTGTTCAAAGTCACTTCAGTCTACAGCAAATTCACACTCTGCTACATTCTTCTCCTCCGTAGGTCAGACATCGTCGTCCATGTAGGGTATGTCTGGGTCAGAAAAGCGTCTGTGACTCTTGGGGGCTCTAATATCTTTTTGCTGGAGCGTAGCCGTGGCGATAGAGGAGGAAGAGGAGGAAGCAGAGGGAGGGCAGGAGGAGAAATGCAGCAGCATGCCACTCTCTGGGTTGTCGAGGTACAACGACTGGGTGCTGTCTTTGCGACGGCAGGGATGCTCCCGTTTCCTGACGGGGTACAAAATCTCTCGATTTCCAGGAGGAGGGAATGTCTGAGAAGAACCTGTGGCTATCTGCTGGGGGAGGACGCCTGGGGGCAGCTTGACGGTGTCCGGGATGACGGGGTTGCGGCGTTGCAGGGGCCGCCTGGTGGAAGCGGTGGAGGTTTCAGATGCTGTGGAGGCGCAGCTGGACAGAGAGGAAGTGGAACTGGAGGGGGTGAGGTTTCCCAGAAACGGTCGTCCAACAGAGGGTTTAGTTCGCTGGACGGGACCGGTTGGCTTAACTGGTTTAACTGGCCTGTGTCTTCTCAGCTGGAAGCCACTGTGCCCTGGAAGAGAAGGAAAGACCAGAAAATGATGCAAGAGTAAGAAGAAAAATTTGATATATATATATATATATATATATATATATATATATATAATAATTTTTTTCCCACAACAGAGTCAAGAAGGTGAAGAAAAATGGAAGATCATGCAACCATGTTATTTAAAATGAAATGCAGCCATGTGAAAAATATGGTTAACAGCCTGCAGAGTTTTACCATATTTGGACATGTGTACTTTTAATATATATTAATGTTAACATTACTATAGCAGTAATATGCAATAAACCTTGAAGATCTTTCAAATTTTTTTGAGAAATCTAAATTAAAATGGAAAAAAAAGGGTATTTTTGGTGAGAAATACATTTAGATTTCGACGCACTTATTTCCTAATTAAATAGCAAAATAAATTAAAAACAAATGATAAGAACCATCATTTTGAAGAAGGTCTCCCCTGTTTAAATCTCTTATATACCTTGCTTTGCTCTGGACTGAAGAAGAGCAATTAAACACCATAACAGCATCCAGAACTGGCTGAAGGATGCGGAAAGATGACTAACATCTGTTGAGTTAAGTGAAGTTAAAGGTCTAAAAAAATTAAAATGAGCTTTTCTACTGTTCAGGAAATGGCCTACATGTGGGGAACATTCAAAACAACAGCAAACAAGTTCAAGGCTGGCCGTCCAAGCCAGCCTTGAAAGATGCTAAAAAAAAAACTCCAAAGAAATAAAATGTCATCACAGGACCTACAGCAGACTATGGCTGCTAACATTTACCAAAAAGAACAAAGAAAAACACCAGATCTGCTGGGATAACATTCTCTGGACAGATGAATCAAATTGAATAGATTAAAACATGATTAAAACATGCATCATTTTTTGCTTTTACCCTTTAATTAAATCACTTCCTTTCCCAGAGACAACAACCAAATAGATTAAACATCAACATGGGAACCCTTCTTAGCAACAATCCGAATTACTAGCAGGAGTCCTAATTCTTTACATGACTGTATGTTCAGGGAGTTACGTTTCCATGCATTTTAGTTGATTTGGTGCCAAATGTGTTCATGAAGTTTGAGCATGCATCTGTGCCACACGTGAATTTACATGCACACAAACACACAAACACGGTTGCTGTTCCTCCAACCTGCTTTGTTTACAGAGCAGACATCAGCGCCCCATCACCATCACTGGTCCAGACCTGCACCACAAAAGACAGGAAGGGCCCAACCCAGAGGCCCCGGGGTCCAGTCAGAAACCCACAGGTGTGTGAGAGGAACAGGCAGAAAGAGGGAAACACCGGACTGTACCTTACTACTGACCTTCTGGCTCGGAGCCGTGCGCGGACGAGCGCTGCTGCTGTTCGTCCAGAAGACTCTCGGAGCTCAGAGACGCTTCAGAGTCCAGGTTCTCCTGGTCTGAACCGGGCTGCTCCATCTCTGGCAGCCGGAAAGCCAGTTCCTCTCTTGAGAGTAAATGAAGAAGAAGTAAAATAAAACAAACAAACAAACAAATCAACATGAAGAAAAAGGTAAGGGAGCGTTCCTTACTTCTCTTGTTTGATGGACTTGATGCGTTCCACCAGGTTGTTCTCCGTCTCGGTGTCCGAGTCCAGCGGCTCGTTCTCGGGGACCACGTTGAGTTCAGAACTGACCTTCTCACGGATCTGCACAACACACAGCACCAAACACTGATGATGACCCACCAACTCCATCCACATGTTAAACTGAAGTGACTACAGAGTGATGACTAAGTACAAGTTAAAACCGAAAAACACAGTAGATTCAAACCTTGAAGGGAAACCGAGCCAAAATGGTTAGTCAGGTCAGGAGAAGAGCAGAGTGGATGTTGCCTGCGACCTTCATGCATTTACATTTATTAATACTTATGGCCTGTTTGTCAGCAATCGTGGAAAAAGTTATATCCAGTGCCAAAAGTGTTGATATCCCTTGAAGTTGTTCCCATTATGCCAGGTTACAACCACAAACTTTAACCGTATTTTATTGGGATTTTATGTAATAAACAAATGCAAGGTAGTATGTGGTTTTTTTTAATGGAAGAGAAATGTTTTAATTCCCAAATCTGTAAAAATATAAACCTAAAAAAGCACACCGGCGCTAGAAGTCAGCGCTATATAAGGTGATCTCTTACTGCAGTAAGAACATACAGTATTTACACCTTAAACTCTTTTAGACTGCAGAGAGAAATATCAGCTTCAAAGATTTCTGCAACAGATTCTTTGTAAAAATTTAGGTTTAGACTTTGACTGGGCAATTTTAACACAAAAATATTCATATTATTGTTCGGCTGGAAGGCAATACTCCATCTAAATATCAAATCTTCTGGAGCCTCTGTTTGTTTTCTTCTTGGCAGTCGGTTGCACTTGATTTCATTTAGTCGTATCCGGACATAAAATCAACATGAAGTTTGTGGCTAGAATGTAACAACTAGGAAATAAAACGTTCAAGGAATATCAACACGAGGCAGCAGGTTCACTCCTCAGGAAAACATCAAAGTCCATATAAGGTTTAGTTCCAGTTAAATGATATGACTTTCAGAACTTTTTGGTATATTTAAATGTTGAATTAACACCATAAAGGCCTGAAGGTCACAATAATGTTAGATAACCTTCTGATAAAAGAGAGATCACAACCCAGAATCCCTTCGTATTCTTGGACCAACAAACGCTTCACATCACAAGCAGAACAAATACTGAACCAACAGCGACATGCAAACTACTCCCAGTTAGTACAAACAAACTACATTAATACAAGATAACAAGAGAAACCAACAACAAAAAAAAAGGACTCAGCACCCGGATCTAACATGCCATGCACAGGCGCTTGGACATGGCAAATTACTACACACTACATCTTCAGGATCTACTACACCTGAGGTCTGGATGATACATACCACACCTCCTTTGTAATGAGCTGTCAACCTGAGAGATAAAGGGCAGCTGGTCTAAAGAGAGACAAGGAACATTAACCGTGTTACCAATGTAAACCCGACAGGCCATGCAATGGGATAAAGTAATGGATGTTTATGATGTATACTGTGTGAGGAAATTATGAATATGGTTAATGATCAGTAAGTACATTAAAATAAATACATACTCTCCAACATGGGTGAAACTTCAGCTTTTTATTTCTAATGGGAAGAAGAGATTTGTCCCTGACGGCAGTTTAGGGTGCTTCCACACCTAATAGTTCAAAAATGCAACATTTGTGACATTTTCAGATGGTGTGGTTCACTTTCACACTGTACTGGGTCAAAGACACCAAACCCTTCAAGCAACCTGTTCATCTCCTCGCATCAAGACATGAGCGCAACTCCTTTCTTCGTGACATGTAAACAAAAATTGAGTGGAATGAAATTTTAGCTGCTGAAGGATTTTCTTTTGCCTTTGGTAAAAGACAATGACTCATTTTGGCTGTTAGTGCTGGACCCGCCAGTCTGTTTTGGTTGTAATTAAGCTTTAGTTTCAAATGAACCGAGATCTAGGTTTGTAGGCGGAGCAGAGTTTTCCTTTTTAGGTCTGCATCAGGGTTTGAGTGCACATTCACATCTCCCCAAACAAACTGGACTTTCTAGATGAACTGATAAGAGTTTGATTAAAGAGGACTAAACAAGGATGGTGTGAATGCACTCTAAGAGGTTACCTTATTTACAACCAAAGGTAGATTTGGTTTGCACTGTTAAAAAGCGCACACATACTGTAAAAAGCAAGAACACATCAGATAACCATTCACAAATAACCGTGCTCAAAGCTCCACAGGTCAGATTCAAAACCAAGTTTGAAAACCCAGAACAGGAGAGTATAAATTTAAACATTTAACTAGTATATATAATGTGTTTCAGTAAGAATTTTGTCACCATATAAAACCTGTTAAGAAAACACTTAGAGCATGTACTGTATGTCACTTCAGTTAGTTCATTTCAACAGCAGCAGTAGGAACAAATCTGTTTTTAAAGCTTCTCGTCCTTCAATAAGGAACTAAAAACCTCTGACCGGAGGGAAGAAGCTGAAACTCCATTTAAAAGGGTTGAAAAATATATTTTAAAACAGAAGAGGCTACCAGCTGTACCTGGCTGAGGTACAGGGATGTAACGGTTTAGAGGACAGCTTAATCTGCTGAAGGGAACTCTTTTCTCTCAGTGCTGCTTGACCAAACCATGAGATAACAAGGAATAAGATAAAACCGATTTAATGGAAGGACCATAAAACATTGGTCATTTGGTCAATATTGAATTGACGGAGTTTCCTTAGACAAAAGAGGCGCTAGTCAGCCTTTATAGACACTTTGTGAAGTTTGTTTGGTCTGTTTGACACAGCGCAGAGTGAAAGTGAAACGCAGCAGCTGAAAATGTAACAAATGTTTCAGTTTCGGTCTCCAGTCAAATCGGACTAACAGGTGTGAAAACACTCCAAGTTTCATTTGGACGCAGATTGGGTAACAAATAAAGGAGTACAAAAAATAAACGGTAAATCCTTATAAAAAATATCTGGGTGCCATCTTGGATTTTGTTAAAGGTTTGACAAAATGTTACGCAGAGTAAAAAAATAATAAGATATTTTCATGTCAATGAAGAGCAGTAATTCCAAACGTCAAACCACAGAGGATGATGTAAAATCAGACCTAAACCTGAACATCTGACAGGCCTTCACTTCCTAAGATGGCAGGTATTGACTGGCACTGCCTTTATTGTATTTTGCTTGCATGTACTGCTGGGTCTTAATGAATGTATGCTTTTATAATAAACTCTCCATAAGAGTTTATTATTTTATTATTATTCTAAAATTAAAAGCCCATCTAGGGACAAGCATTGCATATAAACTTTGACCAAATGTTGCAGAGTTTGGTGCTTGTTGCTACGTAAGCTAATAAATGTCGTGACACGATGCTGGATTTACGTGACAGAAGATGTGGGACTGACGCCTGTCATGGTCCATTTGAGTTGATCTAAACATCAGACCACAGTAAACGGATTGGAGGTATTTGATATCCCACTCACTGTGTTCTTTCTCTTGAGATTCAGCTGTTTGACAGCCAGAGCCTCAGCGTACTCCAGCTGCTCGATCTCCTCCATCTTCTCATTGTAGCGCCTGATTTGCTCGATGATCAGCATCTCCACACACCTGCAGGCGAACGAGCGACACTGGGTGAGTTTAGATCAAATATTAAAAACAATAAGTAGATTTGGAAGGTTTTTGCTTTGCGGGCCGGACTCACGTCGTCGTCTTTGCAACGTCCTTCATGCTGAGCAGCGGGTCAGCTGTGTTGGGGCAACGCAGGATACACGGAGCAAACACTATAGCCAGCGAGTTGGGGGACATGCGGTTGTGCTCCTCTTCCTTAGAGACCCTGCAGTAACATAATCACAGAAATGTACCTCATTATCTGCCAGTTCAGCTTCTTTTAATGCAGTTTTTAGTTGTGTGGAAGTACAGCAGGTGGAGAATATTTACTTGACAAGGTGGAAGATGAGCCGCTCTAATGTGTTGAAGTTTGCAGTGGGAAGTTCCTCCAGGACTTTGTAAATGGCTTGAAGTTGCTCCTGCTTCTCTGGCAGCTCTAACAAAGAAACAAAACAGATAGGAGTTTAGTTCAAAAGACCAGTTTATGAAGACAGACCCGCTAAATAAACATTCAACCTTTGTATTATAATTATTAAATAGTTGATCACAGAATAATTTAATCTTAAATCAAATTTTTTCCAAAGGCGTATATATCTATTGATCCCCTTTAACTCTGATGTTCCTAAATAAAATCCAAGGAAACCAATTGTCTTCTGAGATCACCTACACAGCAAACAGAGTCACCCTGTGTGTAATTTAACCTGAATAAAAATGGAGCTGATCTATGAAGGCCTCAGATGTATGTTAGAGAAAAGGGAGAAATCTGCTTAAAGCAGAGCATAAATCCAATCCAACAAGCAGCCAAGAGGTCCATATCACTCTGGAGGAGATGCAGTGATCTAAAGCTCAGGTGGAATAATCAGCTCTCAGGAAAATTATTAAACCTGAGCTCTATAAATCTGACATTTATAAAATAGTGGCAGCCAAATGTCGCAGAGCACAACTTTAAATGGTGGATGATGGAGATGTACAGAAGCAGAGTCAACAGGAAGATGGATGGAGCTAAATGTGAGGCAGTGACGGAAGAAAAACTGTTTTATGCTGCAAAAAACTTGAGAATGGTCAGGGGTCACCCTCCAGCGGGGCGGCGACCTGTAACATAGAGCTAGGGATTTAATGGAGTAATTTACAAGGCAACTAGTTGCACTGGATTTTATTTAGGGGTTGAATAAAAATACATATTTATTATATATTTCTAGACTTTGCAGACATTGAGAATATTTCTTCCACCTCAGAGTCATGCTATAATTTTGAGTTAGTCTGTAGCATAAAATTCAAATGAAATATGTCGAGGTTTTTGATTGTAATTTGTGAAAAATGTGAAAAGGTTCACTTTTTCCAAAACTCTGTAATTTCCTGTAGTGGAAGAAGTCCCATCAGGCCTCCACTCACCCACAGCATGCAGGAAGTCGTTGTAATGTGCGAAGGTCATGAGTGGGTCTGGCAGCTCCCTTAACCACTGCTTTACCAGGCCTGTCACCGTGTGGATGGGATAGTCCTCAAGAATGTCCACGTAAGTATCTAAACACACAAGAACCAGAACAGCAAAACAAAAGTCAAGACTTGATTTCTCTGTTGCACATCTGATAGAAGCCAGCTAAGTGAAAAGGGGTCTAACCCATCTCTAGCCGCTGGTGCAGCTCCCTCATGCGGTTGGCAGCGCCTGATTTGCGGTAGATGCCCTCGGTGTAGAGGCCGTGCATCTCCACATGCTCCAGCATCATCTCCAGCACCGTTGGCACCGGGTTCTTATCGCTCACCAGGTGACAAACTCGCACCCCGAAGTTACATCCCGTCACATCTTCATCATTCTGAGGATCCGCAGCAGCAGTCAGTAACACAATGGAACACATTTATTGATTGATTTGATTTTACTTATTCAGTCATCAAATAATTTGTTATCAACACTTGAAAACACTACTACAGTTTCAAAGGCACAGACAGAAGCACAAAGTTTGAATTAAGTTATGGAATTAAGTCATTCCATAACTTAGTTCAAACAACAGAAACAAAAAGCCTCTGTTTTTCTCTCTTTCTTTTCAGCTTGTTTTTTAATCTATTGCAAATCATATTTGTATTCATGTGATATGAACAATCTTTGCTTCCCAGCAGGCAGTAAACCTAATTTTGCACTAAACATTGACAATGAAACGGATCAAGGCATACCTTTTTGGCACAGAAGCTGGAGCAGTTGATGGCTATCTTACTAAGGCACTTCTTGTGGCACACCATTTTACAATCTGGCAGAAAAGTCAAAACGATGTCCTCAGATACAGATTAAAGAGAAAACATGGCCGTCTTTATTGGGGCTTATACTCACTGCTGCACATGTAGGCTTTCTCCATCCCCCAGATGTAGGAGCTGCACTGGTCACACGACTGAACGATGCTGACCTGATAGTTGACGAAACCATGGTCCAGCAGGGTCTCCATCTAACAAAAAAAAAGAAGAATTTATACTGAACTAGAATAGAGTGGATGGAAAAAGAAGGAGAATGCAAACTGAAGGCTTACAATTTTATCTTTTTTCCTCCTTTTCTTCCTGGCTTTGGCCGGCTGGAAAACAGAAGGCTGTGAGAACATCGTTTTGCTTTCATATTCAGACCACTCTATCATCCTGAATCTGAGTTTCACCTTGACGGGCTCGGCTTCCTCCTTCTTCACCTCTCCTCTGATGAAACCGTCCAGGACCGACTGGAACAGGTTGACCACTAACTGAACATCTTCATGCTGCTTGTCTGTGGCCAGGTGGATCACTTTATTCTTGAAGCCCGTCATCAGCGCTTTGTAGCCGATGGTAGGATTCTGTAAAAGTTTAGAGGAAGTTTAGGCAAGTGTTTTAACACTAATTAGAATGTTTCATAAAGCGTGTTTCAAGTCTACTTACTGAGAGAGAATACATAGATTTGATCTGCTCTCTAAACTGCATGGTGGCGGTGACAAAGATGGACTCTATAGGCGACAGCGACTTGCCTCTGGAGCGGAAATCATTCACCTAACACAGCAGCAAAATCAAGTCACATCTTGTTTTATAAATCTGATTAAACAAATAGAACAAAGAGTCGACACTTCGCTGCTTTTCGCTCACTTGGTTGCCCAGAAACTCGTCGAGGTTCCGCAGCTCGTTGCCGTTGGTGATCACTCGGTCCAGCGAGGCATCCCAATGCTCTGAAACTCGGGTGGCGCGGCTGATCTTAATCGTAGGGTTTCGGCCTATACCTTTACCCGTCCGGTCACTGAGCGGCTGAGAAACGGCACGCACCAAGGGGCCAGAGGGAGGCGCTGTAGAGTGGAAGTGTTTTAAACCAAAGATAAGAATGTTAATGCATATTTTCCAAGCATCCAAATGGATTAAAATGTAAAAGTTGATCCTATTTGTGTAGTAAGGGAAGATGTGGTCTGAGAATATCAACACACTATATACAAGCTGTGTAATTACAAATCAGTTCATTTTCTTCGGGCAAAATGGGCCAAAAGAGGCCGAACGGATATAAAAAGTCAAAAATTGTAAATTGTAAAAAGTCAAAAATTGATCTAGTTTCTAGTGCAAATTATTTTGTACAATTGAAATAAAACAAAGCAAACTTACAAATAGTACAGAGAGTTTCACTGAGAGATTTATTTCACTTATAACAAGGGGAAAAATGTCTTATTATAAGTGAAAATAATCTGCCAGTGGAAAAGTACTTTTTATCATTAATTATTATCAAGAGTTACTGACTTGAAACAAGCTACTTCATCTTGCTCAAAGGTTATTTGTATATTGGTTTTGTCCTATTTCAAGTCTAATGTGATGCTTCCACTAGAAAGTAGAAAATGTACATGAGAGGAAAGCAGTCCAACTCTCTGAGCAGAGTCAGACATTATATGTTATTTTCAAAACAAAAATGTGAAATGAGAACATCTTCAATTTAGCTGCACATATTAATTCTCAAAAGAAACTAAAAACATCAGTGTTACTTTCCTAAATATTCACATCTGAGGTTTATTAATATTTTGAAGTGATTGCAAGAACAGTAATCTTCAAAATTACAACTTATTTAATAATTGCATGCAAAATGTAATCACAAACTAAAAGATGAAAAAACAAATGCTGGAAAATTACTGAAATCTATTTTCAGACTATTATCAGATTTTGTATAAACTCTGCTTATAAAACGTGAAACGTGTGTGCAAAAAACCAGAAAGGAAATCTAAAGATCTGAATGATTCTACCTTCCCCAAGCATCGACTTGTCATTGAGACTCTGAGCAAACGTCAGCTCTCCGTTGTCTGGAGTATGCGCCTCTTTGGATCTCTTCTTCAAAATCTTGCTGAAGAAGCCGCCAGACCTGTGGGGCAGGAAAAAAAAATCAAGAGAAACCGTCACCTCCGAAATAAGAAAAAAAATGTTTCGCAATCAAGATGATCTGTTTCCACCGACTTTTCTGGTGTGGACGCGTTAGAGGGAAGTGAGTCTGGTTGTCCAGAACCGTCCTGGTGTCTCTTTCTAAAGGAGCTGGACCTGGAGCTGTCCCCTTGACCGTCTTGTGGATGATTTGCCTACAGTCACAAAGCCAGTGAAGAATTTAAAAATAAATCATGTAAATAAGGAAACACCAACTCAGTTCATCATTCTTCCAAATTCTAGTTGTTGCATTTTCCATCAGTTCTAGACATTTCAGTAAAAAAACAAAAACATGAGGTTGGTTTTACAGTATTCAACAAAACAGATTAAAGTTAGCTTCTGTTCTGATTTTGTGGTGTGACATAGAGCTCAAGATAATAAAAATATAACACTCCAGAAAAATATCTGTTATGATTTATCCTGCGTTTCTCTGCTGGTACCTCTCTGACGGCCACGGTCCAGGGGTCTCTGACGGAAACCGCCCAGGCTCCATCAGAGGTTGGAGACAAACTGTCGACGGACGAGTGGGACACGTCCCTCCTGCAGGCAGGCGATCAAGACAAAGCAGCTCAGGTTTATTAGTTCAAGACAGAAATGTCAAACTCATTTTCATTTTGGGTCACATTATGAATCATTAATGTCCTCTGCATGTGGCAGAAATTATTGATAAAATTAGCTGTTAAGATATTGTAGCTTTTTCTGCATCCGATGAGCACCTTTAACAATTTTATATTTGGCATTTAAGTAATTTACACAAACAAATACTAATTTAATTTGACTAATAAAATAATATTTAAAGGGGCAGTATTATGTGTTTCATGCACATTGTATCATTTTATATCACTATCCCTATAAAAATGTTGTATATATCAAAATGACTTAAAAGAAATTTTACTTGGTAATTTAATGCCTTGAAATTGGGACTCCGTCTCTTTAAGAAACTACTCTTTCCAACACTTTGCATACAGGGAGTCATCACAACATCGCTCCTTTATATAACTTTTTGAGGTTTTTACCAGTGTTGCACTGAGAAGTAGCTCATATAATGAGCTCAGCAGATGAGCAGTTCCACCAGGTGTTTGCTAATTGCTGCTGCTTGGTCCATCAGGCGTTTTGCACAGCTGAATGGTTGCCATGGAGATTAAAGGATTTCTAAAACATGCATGACAGAATCAAAGCAACACTCCTGGTATGTTTTTGATGAGGGAATAAAATTATAATATGATGTAAAGCTCAAAAATATATATTTTACATAATACTGCCCGTTTAAAAAAAAACCTATTATCTTGAAGCTCCATTTTTGTGGCCCTCTGGTGACTGGAGGGCCACAGAAATAATAATAGCGGGGCGATTTTGGCCCGTGGGCTTTGAGTTTGACACATATGGTTTAAAACAGTAACAGAGGAGTGATCAGTGTAGTGTCAGACGTACAGCGGTGGTTTCTTTGTAGTCTCCTCTTTGCTGTGAAGTGGAGGCGACCCGGTGCCCTCAGAACTCTCCCCGTTGCTCCTCCTTCCTTTCCATTTCTCCGGTTTCTCCTTTATGGCTCCAGTGCGCCGCTGCAGGTTCACCACTCCGACGCCTTCCCCTAAACCGTTTTTGTCCTGTGTGGAGTCGGCGGGATGCAGCGGTAACGTGGATGGACGGACGGGGCCGGCGGAGGGGGGAGAAGTTTTCCCCTCCTTCTTCTTCCAGGCCACGAAGGTGTACTGGTCCAGCTCCTTGCTGTCCGAACGCTCCTTCAGCTTGGACGCCTCCTGGTTCCGGCTCTTCGTCGGGGACGTCTGGTCTTGGTTGGTGGCTGAAGATGAGGATGAGGCGGCCCGTTCGGACTCTCTCTGGCTGTGCTCCAGGCCTCTTCGTCTCCTCTGCTCCCGCTTCTCCAGGCTCCTGGATGAAGGGACCTTGTTGATGAGGCCGGGCTGCGGCCGGTTCAGTTCAGCCTGCGAAGATGTTGTGGCGGTAGTGCTGGACTTTTTGTCCTCCTGATGGGGAGAAATGCCTGTAGGTGCGTTTGGAGCCAGACCAGGTTCTTGATCTTCATCTAGCTGGGGTCCAGCCTCAGCTTCCGTACCACAAGGCTCCAAGTCCTCATCCTCCATCTCTTTATCCTTCCTCTGCTCCTCTTCTGGGACGTTTTCATCCAGCATCTCCTCTGTAACCAGCTCAATGTCTGGATCCTCTCTTGTCTGAGGCTCTCTCGCCTCTTTTTGTTCCTTTTCCTCCAGTTTTTTCTGGGTTTCCTGGGCTTTTCTTGCCGCTTCCTCCTCTGCTTGTCTCTTCACTTCTTCTATTCTCAGTCTCTCTTCCTCTTCTGCTTTTCTCCTGGCCTCTTCCTCCTCTTCTTTCATTCTCCTCTCCTCCTCTTCTCTTTTCCTGGCCTCCTCCTCCTCTTCTTCTTTCTTTCTTTTCTCTTCACGAATAGACTGACACCTGAAATGAACAGAAATATTTGGTCAGATATTAAAAGCAGCATCTCCACACATTTTTTCACATAAAAATTTGATATTTTCAGAAGAAGGATTCCAGAGTTATTTGTTCTTTTTGCACATTTAAAAATATAAAAGCTAATATTCTCATTATACATGGAAACTATATTTACCATAAAGGCAGAAGAAAGGAGATGAGGATGAAAAGAAAGAAAGGGCAGAAAGAAAGACTGAATGAAAGAGCAAGTGAAAGAAAGAAACACAAAAGAAAGAGAAGAGCGAAAGAAAGAAAAGTTTTTCAATCTTATCCACACCAGTTATAAGCTTAAATTAAAATCCATTGTTGTTAATATTTATAGGATTCTTGTTGCTATGTTGGGACTTGCTGAGTTTTTACCTCCTGCGCGCCGAGTGTCCTCTGACCAGAGCTTGTATTTTTGTTGCTCCGTGTTTTTGTCGGTGGTACTCGGATCTCTGTCTGTGTCCTCGCCACACAGCTTGGATCACAGTAGCTGCCTGTCGCCTTTGCTCCTTTCTGCAGTACCTGCGCCATGAAGCCTAACAGACAGAACCTCAGGCTGGTTATTCAACAGGAAAGAAGCAACAAGTGCATTACAGCAAGAGCTGAAAAACCTGAAAAGAGCATTCGGTTTACCTGGATCAAGATGGCTGCTCTTCTCATGTCTACGAACTCGTTCCTTTGCAGGTGAGCTCTGAACCAGCGCTGGAGGAAGATGATCTTCCCCATCACTTCTCTGTGCCGCATGTCCTGCAGCTGCTGTCGCTCCAGCTCCTTCAAGAAGACCTACAGCAAGAACACATGAAAGTTAGGGGGAAGAGTTTAATAAGAAAAACACCTTTAAGACAAAATTTTAGGAACAAGATATAAAATGGACATGTTATTATTTCTTAAGTCTTAATGAGATGCTTTCATCAAACATAATAGATTTCATTGCAGAAGTGCTCTTATATCACCTGCCTTCCTTAAAGATTAAATTAATTGGCACAAAAGCAGACGGTGATTGGATGTGATATAATTTGGAGTAACGTAACCATATATGCCCTCATTTCCTACAATACTTTGTTTAGGTTGATGAATTTTGAAGTTATTATTTTTGAAAAGTCTACCCCCGAGCCAATTTGAGGCATTTGAGGGAATCTTCAGGTTATAATACAATGTAAGAACACTGCATAATATGAAATCGTTAATACTGCATATGTTTAAAAGCGTTCAACTTTTAAACATATTTTATACAATTCAATGTTTGTTGCTAATGTTCCCTAAAGGTGAGCCGTTCCGTCTAGCAGCAGGAGAACAGCTTTAATCATGAAATACGAACAAAATGCTTCTTGTGATGATGTGAGGTCATAAACAGCTCCTATATGCTTTCATGAAAGACTGAGTTCAGTCAATCAAATACATGTTTTTCTTGAGCTACTGCTTTTAGATGAGCATGTTGGCACCTTGGTCTTGCCGATCTGGTATGTTGTTGGATTGAAGCCCATTTTCTTCTCCAGCAGCTCTGCAATGTCTTCTTTGGAGGCGGAGGAGTTCTTCAGCAGCAGAACCCTAAACTGCTCTAAAAACTCCTAGATAAACCAAACAAAGAACAAATACGGGTATAATATTAATTATGTAGCTGAAGATTAGATAATAACACTCAATATTGCAGTATATATTGTTTTATTGTGCAGAATTAGGTACCCTGAACATATATACAAGCATTATAAATTATAATCTTTATGTTTTAATTTATTCATGGCTTTAAACTGAACTGCATCCCTGACGAAGAGGAGCAGATCTGCATTACCTGGAAGGTGTACTTGGCCGGGTATCCGGACCTCCTGATGCGGACGGTTTCTAGCATCCCTGTGTAATGCAGCTGCTGCAGCACTAACGCCTCGTCCAGATGCATCTCCTTCTGCTCATGCGAACAAACAGTTACATCATAAGTGCGGCTGGTGAAAGCTCCACACTTTCGGAACAACTCATCACCGGTTGAGACTCACCTTCTCCGCATTGGAGCGGATGCAGCGAATGAAGAAAGGCTCGGCTTTGTTCAGAGTTTCTAAAAGTTTTGTTAGAGAGTTCTGAAGAAAACAACAATAAAAAAACAAGAGGTTGGATGCAGTTTCAGAGAAACACGGATGTGTATTTACCCTGCACCTAACACTTTGATTACCTGGAACTGAGCACTTATGCTGGGCGGCTTCTTCTTCTTGTGCAGGTGGAGCAGAGACTTTGTGGTACGATCGTGTAGCGTCAGACTCACGATGAACTTAAGAGACTGAGAATCCAGCAAACTCTGCACAGTGACAAACCAGATTGATTGGCATCCTGAATGTAGACGTATTGGATGAAAATTAGAAAACCGCTTTTAAATGAGAAGCATTACCTTTGGGATGGCCTGCTTCTGCCTGACACTCTTGTTTTTCCTACGAATAGAGAAAAAGATGCAGAGTGAGTTCAGAGATGAAGCACAGAGTGAGTTCCAAAGATGGAACGGTCAAGCAGGTTAGTATGGCCAGGCGACTTCTTCATGCAGTCAGTGAGTGATGGAATCAAGGCTTGCACCTAGATGGGATGAATGACGAAGATGCCTGACACTGATAAAGAACAAATGTTGAAGAGGAAGACGAAGCTTGCTGCAAAAGATAGAGTATGATTCTAATCAGGCCAAACAATGACGGACATGCTCCCCTGGTTGCAGCATGATAGAAATCTGCAGCGTTTTTCACACCCTACGAAGTTAAAGCTGTGTATCTGTGGCAGATGTTCAACTGGCAACAGCACAACAGCCCTAATAATACAGGCAAAGCTACAAACAGATGGCTTCTATCGAGTTTTGGCATGTCACATTTGTGACCCACAATAGTCAGATTTTTTAAAAATCAAAATCATAAATCATGTTTTCTTCTCTTTCCACTTTATTATGAACTACTTTGTGTTGTGAATTGCGATGAATCGGGTCACAAATATGTGCCAGGCACTGCACCATTACGTTCCTCTCTGTGGGGATGCATCACACTGCAGCAATTTCTACCATGCTGAAAAGCTTTTGTGGAGCTTCATGCTGCAGTGAAATTATCCCCTGCATCTTTAGGCCTCAACAAAAGCAGCTTCTCAAACTCTCTGACTCAAATAAAGCTAACCACAAGATGCACAATGAAGAAGCAGCATTGTGTTTCATGAAACCTGAATGTTCTGCTGTAAATGGATGTTAAAGCATGTTCAGTCTGAACGGATCAGGACTGGAGCGATCTGGAGCAGAGCCGACGTCGGCTCTGTCTGCAGACTCACTGGAGGACGTGGCGCGGGAAGCGGAGGCGACCCCAGGATTGCAACAGCTTGCGAGGGTCCTCCCCATCCAGCTGCAAGTTCTTTATGGAGCTGATGATCTCTGAATGCATTTCTCTGATATCCGCACCAGACACACACAGACACACACACACAAGAAAAAAGGCAAAGATGGAGGAGAAGGGAGAGCGGGAATAGTACGAAAAGACAGAAAGAGACAAAATAAAAGGAAAGGACAGTTGGAAAAAACACCACTGTTAGGTCACCTCCAAAAGAAACATACCGAAAACCTAAGACAAAAAACATATGGTGCAGAACGGCTGGGGGTCAGACAGCATGAGAAACACACAGGTTTCACACGCTGCTCATCTGTGAAGCAAAATACGTTCTCCTGTCGATCATGAAACCACAAGACACACGGGACCACCCAACCATCCTGTCACATCCTTTATGAAAACAGAGAAAGACCCGCACACAAGCAGAAACAGAAACGGATGTATTGAGAGGCTTTTTCACAAACACACACACACGCATACATACACAGACATTTTTTGGCACCCTTGCTAAAGATGTGTAAAAAGTCTTAAAATTAGGTGATCTGGTCACATTTGCATTATCTCAAGGTGAAATAAGTATAAAAATCCAACTTCTAATTTGAGCACATTTATTTAATAAATACAAAATAAATCCAGTATCCAAATAGTTATTGTGTTAAAATAAAACTCTCATTGATGGTGCCTTTAACTGTCCTTTTAGAAATAAATGTAACTGAGGCATTGTTTATACTTTTTACTTTAAGATTGTAGTAGGGCTGAAACAATTAACCAGATTAATTGCGGTGAATCAATTGATTAAATAATTATCAGCTAATTTAGTAATCAAAGAATTGGTAACTGGAGTATACATACTGACAGAAAAGGGCCAATTTCTGAACAAACGAGATACTCAGAGAAGTAATTAAAACAAAAATGTACAAAAGATCTATACATCTAGCATTGAAGATAAAAAAAACCCTTTGTATGTAAATATTTTCTGCCCAAACCTCAAGTGGCAGTTTTAGCTTCACCTGGTTCAAATTTTGTAAACAAAAAATGTCTAAAACATCTCTTGCTATCCAATTATTAATTGTTTAATCAACACATCCCTGCACTGTGTTGATGTTAGGTTAAGCTCAAAGGTCTGATCTATTCCCATGTTTTTAATATTGTGTAAAAAAAGGCATGAAGGAATTTTTTTTTATCCAATTAATAGTCACAACAATCGATAGATTAATTGATAGCTAAAATAATGGTTAGTTTCAGCCCTAATTTGTAGTAACTTCCATGATTTTTTTGTTTCCCTGCGGAATAAACACAACATGATGCAAGGACTAATTTCTTTTTCACTAAGCTACAAGATGAAACTTCACAGAAATTATTCAGTCTGCAGATGTAAACCTGAAAACCTGTGTGGTGGTGGAGAGTAGGTTCTATACACTGAGGAATTTAGGTGGATTGTATAAAGAGGAACAAACCCTCTCTCTCTCTCTCTCTCTAATATTTTACAAGGCTGTAAAATATTAGCGATAGAGGGGGAAATATTAGAGAAGACTCTGTCCTATTTGTGCCACCAGAGATTTTATTAGTAGAGCAATTTCCTTAACGTGGTATTTCCCCCTCACCCTCTAGTGAATAAGCATACTGAAATTAAATGTTGGATTATACTAGTGCAGTAAAATATTAATTTATTTTAAGGCTTGTCACACATCTGCATATCCCTGTCACTGTGGTGGTTAACATGCAGAACTGAGCTGAGGATCGGTGTTGCTTGCTGGCTAGCCGTTTCCATGCTGTGGCTGTTACTGGCTTGTTACGGGTAAAGTAATGGTTGCATGTGTGGACCCTTAACTGTGGCTGGTGGGGTTAATATGGAGACTTTTCCTGTGTCCCAAAGAGAGTCCATGCAGTGCTTTCCTTATTCTGACCATGAACACAGAGGTCAGGCAGGGAAGGAAACAGTCCTTCATGTTTAATTCTCCCATAATGAAATAAATCTGCAGCACATGAGCCCAACAATACAAAACTAGTGTTCGTGGTTTGATTAGCTTCTGAGAAAGCTCTCATGGTTGTGTTTGCATATTTGGCCCGGCCTCTCTGCGTGTATTTGAAGAACTGTGAGCTTTTAAGGCATCACAGCTAATCTGAGTGGCTACTCAACGAAAGCCTGCACAAACATTGTTCTGTGCTCTGCAGCTACAAAAATAAACGTCCAAATGACAGATTTGAGGAGGGGCTTTGGAAAGTACATAAAAAGGAAGAGGATTCCAATAAGGGAAGACTGGAAATGTAAGTGAAAGGGGAACTTTTTTATTCTGCTTAAAGTGTTATACAGCTGAACTGAACTTCCTAATACTGCTGAATCTCATATGTCAAAAATACAGATGCTGAAATATAAGAAAAACCCTGCTATTTCTCTAAAAACAACATTACATCAAATTAGACCTGAAATGATTTAATGAGAGCAAACTCAGAAAGCAGAACAAACCGAAAAAGCAACAACTAATTCCTTCTTCCTGCTTGGCCTCTTGTCCTCATTCTTCTCTGCTTTCCACCAAATTCACTTACTTCTTATTCTCATAGCTAGCAAAGATGTCTTCAAAGGCCTCTAGAGGGCGCTCCTCTGAGTGATCAAAGTAGAAATCGAGCATAGAAGCTCGTCTGTGGAGGGAAGAGGAAGAGGAGAGAACCGCACACACTAGGGTCACCAAGAGGTGGGGAGGATATGGGTGACTGAGATGAGGGGGAGGAAGATTAAAAGACGTTTTCCAAATATCCATCCTCATCTCACTCAGCACAACAGGATTAAAGTGGTGGCCCATAAAACAACAGGTGTAACATTTCCAAATAGCACAAGAAGAGAATATTTTGCTGATTTTACGTGAAACAAAAGGTATCAACCACAAAGGGTGCAAAACCAGCTCTCACAGCAGACAGATCCACTCCAGAAAAAAGTGAGAACAAAGCTTTTCAACAATCGATGCAAATGACTTACTTGTACATTCGTTCTATCGGGGTGTTGGAGCGCTGCAGCTCTCCTAAAGGAGTTCTGGATGCTGGACGGATAACACCTAAAATCAGATAAGAAGCCAGTAAATAATCAAAACGTGCATCACTAGAAGCAGATTTTCTGCTTTTCGCTTTGACCAGTCTATTAAGTTTGTTGCGCTCCTTTTAAATACGTCAGTGGACGACTTATAAAAGATTGAAAATAAGCAGAGGGATTCAGAATTGCAGAGAAACTCTCAGAAGTTTGTGACCGCCTTTATTTTTCATGCTGACCTTAAAGCTAATTACAGAGTAGGACATCTGCTGTGTGCTGAAGCTGCAGTTCAAATGCATCTGCATGACGTTACCTTTCTATCTTTCTGCATCAGGAGACATTTTTAAAAGGAGAGTTTTAAAGGGGAGATTTTAAAATGAGATCCTGTGAAATTATTATACAGAACCTGCAATATAAAGATGCTATATTGAAGCGACTTTGTAGAGAGGTGGAAGAGATTAGGCGAATGTTTTAGCTTATTTTAACAAGTTGAAAATGTTCGGAATCTCATGTTTAAATCTCTGGAAAACAGAAATATTGGACTGCACTTAATAAAAATTCTCCTTCTTTTACTCATTACACTAAAATTTAAACCAAAACGTTGCTTTACACATGAGGTAAAAGTTCAGAGAAAGACTTCTTTAGAGAAAGTTCTTTAGTGGACTTTCAGTCTTCATTTTCTTAAAAGATCCTTGGTGAATTACTGGCACATTCTGTGTTATTGTCAGTAAATAGGGTCCGATTCTTTTCCGATTCTGTTCCAGTTAATTTTTTTGTTTTTTAATCTTCTGATGGTTTGTCAGTGGCGAGCTAACTAGGTCCTGATACAGCACAGCATTCCCAAATCACGACACTTCCCTCTCCATGCTTCTCAGCTCGAATGAGGTTCGTTTTCTGGAATGCTGTATTTGCTTTAAGTCAAACTTGTCCTCTGTTCTGTTGTCCAAATAATTACATATTAGACTAATCTGTCCAAATTAGTCCTGGTCTTTGTCTATGTTCCTTTTGGAAAACATCAGTAAAGCTTAGACATTTTTTTGGAATGAAAATGTTTCCCTTTTGCCCTCTTACTGCAAAAGTTAAACTTGTTCCATCTCTGATTGTACAGACATGGACTTTTATACACCCTGCTGTATGTCTGTGGAGCCATTTTAGGTTTTTTTCTTTTCAAATGTTTTTTATTGGCTTTAGTGGCCTGTATTTGACAGTGATCTGACAGAAAAGCAGGTTGTGAGAGCGGGAAGACATGCAGCAAAGGTCAACAGGCCGGGTCTCAAACCTGTTCAATTGGGTTCTACCCCTGTGCCACCGCCATGCCCCTTTGCAAGCTCTGTTAAGCATTTTGCGTTCTGCTTTCAAGGAGAGCGTGGTTCAGACTTGGGCATTTTGGCAGCTGTTGGATGAATGGGTAATTTTACATTCTGTGACACATCTGTGTGTAGTTTTAGTCACTTAGTAAGAATAACCGGAGAAGTGTCATCATTTATTTCTCGTCAGAAATTGTATTTTTAAAATGTAATTTTGCAGATTACCTGAATATTTTAATGTTGTTACTGAGTTGGGGGTCCTAATTTACCTTTGATGCATATTTTCTACAGTTTGTCATCAAAGATGGTACGTTCCAGTATTTTTCAAGTCTCATATGTTGGCTGGAAATGATCCTGTCAAGCTTTCAATAACTGATCCACAGAATTGTGAACCCTGTCCCTTCAAATAACTGATTATTAGCAGGTTTACCTGCTGTTTTTGAGGCCCAGGAGCGACCCGCCTCGTTGAAAGCGGCGAGGCCCCTGATGGTGGCTCTCAGGATGCCCCACCGGAACATGGCCACCGGGTCCATGCCGATGAGCTGCCGCACAAAGGCTCTGTCGCTGCTGCGCAACAGCGCCACGATGTCTGGACGCATGTGGTCCGTGTTCTTCTCCCGGAAATCCTGATGAGGTTACAGATAATGAGACCATTGGAGGCAAAAACACTTGTACCTGAATTTGAATGAAGTAGCTGCCGTCATACCTTGATGTGATATTTGACTCTCCCTGCAAAGTGCTGAATGACAAAGGCGGGCTCCATGACTGGGGTGGGTATGAAGTATTTGTTTCCATGGTGCTGCTGCTTGAATTTGGCCAACAGGGTCTTATCTGTTGCATGTGGAAAGCTGGGGGTGCGGAGAAAAGATGAGGGTTGAGAAGTTTTTATTTTTATTCCTCTGACATGCATGAGTGCAGCTGTCCTTACTTGCTCTCCTCATCCAGAAGGTACAACAGGCCTGTGGGTTTCTTGCTGATGAGGTGGATGCAGCCCACATTGTCTGTGTAGTCAATGTTGTGCCAGGTGATTCCCTCTGACTGGTACTCCTCCTGAATGTGGCAGGAAAGACCATTTTTGGTCAACAAGCTCATGTCAAATGATTCAATTCCCCAAAACACCAAATAAAAACAAAAGACATTTTAGCACAGGCTTTTTCAAATTGTGTTTTTGCTGAAATAAACTTAATTAACTGCTGGAATAAAAACCTCTACATCTCTAATACCTACACCACTGTGATGTAATAAATTAGCTAAATTATTCTTAATTAGAAGATTTGATGGGTCAGTTCATCAACTATGAAGTTAGGATTTGAATCAAAAATGTAAAAAAAGCAACTACTCACCTGCTCCAGATTAAAAATGTGATTGTTAAAGTAATACTGCAGCTGCTCGTTTGCATAGTTGATGCAAAACTGCTCAAAGCTGTTGGTTTCAAAGTCCTCAAAGCCAAAAATGTCCAGAACACCAATGGACAAGCACTGGAAGACAACGTTGAAGCATCATTCATTCACATGTAGCTGGATGTTAAACTGGTTTTGGTCAATCGCGGGTTATGTGTGCTGCTTTCTTACGGGAACAGATTCCTCCATGTCTTTCTTGTTGAGCAGCGCGTGGTTGATGCGCAGCACGATCCAGTCAAACAAGGCGCCATACAGAGACTTGGCCATGGAGTCTCTGGCTGTGATCGCCTGAAGGTAGAAACAAAGGACTTCACGTGATGCAACTTTATCAGACTTCAGGGGTTTGAGGTGAAAAGAAGAAGTTTGCATTAGGTGTCTGAGCAGCAAAGAGGAAGATAAAGAGAGTTTGAAGAAACATTTTTGTGGCTGGAGTTTACCTCAGAGTGGCTGTAGGGGAGGATCAGCTTGTCGTTGACAGTCACCGTTTTCCTCTTCGTCAGCGCCTCGACCAGCAGTTCCTCTTTGACCTGAAGTGAACAAACACGAAGATTAAAGGTGCAACCCACAACACTGGTCATGAAAATGAAGAAATCTACATTTAAGCTTTTTTTTTATGCGTTTGTTTTTCCAAAACACACATAATATTTTTGGAAAAACACACATAATATTTTCTCAGATCTAGCTGAGAAGTCGAGCAGTAGAAAGAGTTGCGATGTGGCAAATCAAAGATAAAATATTGTGTAAATATAAACTAATGTAAAATCTCCTTCTTTCTATATTTTGGATAACAGTACAAGAAGCTAAGTGTGGTGCAACAATTTTTTTTCAAGTTCCACTTTGCTCCAGACATAATAAGTATTTAAGGTAGTATTACTATGAGTTATAAGCTAACATCTTATCACAACATGTGAAAATGTAACCAAGGATATACCTTGTGTAGAATTTGTTAAAGCATTAAAATATAAAACAATTAACCAAGAATCTAATCCAATAAACCCAAAGAGTTCAATGCAAATTGTGCTTATTAGTCTTGGCTTATTTTTTGTGAAATTCTTTCGCTCATTAAAAAAATAATCATGCATTTTTACTGAATTTATGCTGTCACTTCAAATTCTACTTCTATTTACTTTGTTTTCAACCAACTTATCAGGGACCTTTCTGTCACGTATTGAGTCTTATGGTGTGACTCCACTACAAACCACCAATGACAAAATGATGCATTAAAATAAGCAAATCACCTTCAGCAGGTCAGAGAGGGTAGCCAGGACTTCAGGCGGGCCTACATCTAACCCTTCATCCCGACCCGATGACTTCCTTCTGTACGTCACGTTGCCAAGATACAGGATAGCAGACAGCACAGAAAAGATCCTGCAACACAATAATAAGTCATGACATAGACTGAAAATGACTAGATAGTCACATGACAGATGTTGCGACTGTGCTTCACTCCACACATCTGATTGAGGTCAGAGAAATGAGGCATTGTGAACGACACACTGTCCCCATTAAACTGCTCCGTTAGGCCATCCATTCAGAGCTGATGACATTTTTTAAATTTCTCTGGTCATGTGACTCAATAAATTAAAGAAATACTTTAGATCAGAGAATAAGATGCAACTTGCTGCACAACGCATTTATAGCACGTCTTTAAACACATTTAAACAGAGCGCGCTCATACAATAAAAATTAAATGTCTGGACCATGTTTAAGCATTTTCCCACATAAAAGACTCAAATTCTCAAAGCTTTCAGTCCTTCTAGGCAATTTAAAAACATAAATATGATACTTAACTGTGGATTTGTGAATGATTTTTATTCAGTGGTTAGGATTTAAATGCGGATGTATTTATGTATGGATGAATGAGGCAGACGGATGGATATAAGGATCCATCCATCTGATGATCAAACAAATGGACTGATAGATGGATAGATAAAAAACTGGATGGGTGGATGAATAGAAGATGGACAGAAATACTGCAGAATGAATGGACAGATGGAAATTAAAACATTTTTTTCCCAAGTTTTATTTCCTTTTCCACTATTATCCAGAGCTAAAAAATGCTCAAATCCAATCCTCTAGTTTTCCAGACTTTAGGATCCCCAAACTGATCACTGCTTAACTCACTGTTTCTTTGTGGCTGGAAGGAAGCCAACCATCTGCATCGCCTGCTGCAGCCTCTCAAAGTCATGACGCAAATCTTCCTCATCTTCGATCTTAAAATTCTCCTGCAAAGAAGAATAAGAGGGAAACCAGTTAGTTGGGAGGAACAAATAAAAGTGAGATCACAAAACCTAAAATGGCCAACCTGGAGGAGAAAGGGATCAGTGAACAGAGGGCTGTGAAAGAAAGACGCAACAAAGGCGGTCTCATTAACATGCACAGCACATGTGTGGAACGAGCTCAGAGTGTACACAACAGCTTATTCAGACGCTTGGCAGCTTTCATGAGCAGCAGATCCTTTCAAAGTCCATTTCAGAGACTAAAATACTAATTTTTCCAGCTTGTGGCTAATTAAAACATTGAAGGTGGAGTTTATTGAACAGAAGTAGGAAGGAACAGAAGGGAGACTAAATGAAGTTTAGAGTACTTTGTACCTGCTTGAGGTAGAAGTACTCTTCAGGCGGCAGCAGTTTAAACTCTGTTCTTTCCTCCTCTGAAGCACCAAGCAGCAGGTAGTAAAACACATGGTAGTTCCTGGGGAAAACAAAACATGACAGCTGTTTTACAGGTACTGTATTTAGAAAGTCGTTACAGCCACACAAATCTGGCTGCCAAACATCATGGCGAACTAATAAATTCTTGAGATTTTCAATTACGTTGCTATTATCTGATCGGTCGGAAGTCTGATGTTTGTGGTTATACACAGAGATTAAAAACGCATCGTAAAACAAACAACATATGGAAGGCGATATCAGCATCTCGGAGATGTTCATATCAGTTTTCCACTTGTGCAATCAGCCGAAAGGTAAACAGGTGACATGAGCTTTGTTGTACAAGCCTGCTGGATTAATGAGTTTCCATGCTTATCGTGAAAAAACAACAACAACATAGAGCCGACTCCCTTTCCCCGACTAGACAGGCAGGATATTCAGTCAACAGCAACTGCAGGAGTGGAGATTAGCTGAACTGTGAGCAGACTGTGAGTAGGCGGAGGGTTACGTAGAGAGACTTGTCAGAGAAGGGTGAATAGGTTTTCCAAAACTAGCTGGAAGAAATCTAGACAGGAAACATATGAATGAGTAATGCTCTGCCCACTCAAAGGAGCTGCTGTTGTTTCCTAAGAGGTATTCCCAAAATACAGCTGAGAAACTCGGGTTTCTAGTGCAAATTGAAAACTTTGTAGTTGTAGTTAGGAACAGACTTAAAAGAAATAATAAAGGCTTGGGTGGTTTTGATTTCAGTACAGATATAATTCAGTCAAACTGTGTCAATTTTCATTCTTCATTTCAGGGTATATATTTTTTTTTTTTGTCAAGATACCTGAAGCAAATTTCCAGATTTTTACAACATTCTATCCATTTGAGCAACATAATTACTTCACACTGTCCATAGTCACAAATCACACTGCACTTTTATTTATATACATTTCTTATTATGTATGAATTTTATGAAGTCTATTGTGTGACATCATTTGAGTCCTGTTTTGCTACTCATGTGCCTTGAAATTGCACCTGAGGGACGAATAAAGTTATTTGAATTTAATAGCAATTGTGTCTTATTATGTGTAGGCTTAATAAGCAATACTAGAATTGGTTTCCAAAATGATTTAGAGGCATTTCATGCCTTTTTTTCCATCTGGACAAAAACAATTAAGCCATTTTTCAAAATCAATCAATTTTGGACTTGTTATTAAGAACTGGAATAGCCTAAAATATCTTTGCCATTGTGGAACAAAAAATATTCTTTTTAGTCCTATGTTTACCCCACAGTTTAAAAACAAAAGGTCCAGTTTAAAATTGTCTAGAGTAAAAAAGAAAATGGTGAAGTAGCCCTTTTGAGTTTTCACTATGCGTAAAGTCAGCTAAGTCCAAAATGAAAATACTAAAACAAAGTTTCGACGTGGCAAATCAGACACAAAGCATCTCATTTACCCAACAATAGGTATGTGAAACCTATAGATATTGTTTTCAAGACAGCATAGGAGTGGTCTTTAAAAGTCTGAGGTGTGTGAAGCCAATAACAATCTGACTGTTTCCCAATAACAACCGATGAATGAAGAATGAAGCTGCTTATTAGTCACACAAATAGCAAGAGTCTGGTGTGAGTAACAGTTGATCAGATGGTATGCAGAGCAACATGCCATCCTGTCAACACCCAATGTTTTTTGTCTTTGTACAGAGACAGAAAACATAATATTTAAGTAGCTACAAATTTGACAAAACCACATAATTAGTTTTAGGAATATGAAACAATATTATCTGTTCATGCTGCCTTCAGAGAGAAATTTACTGTGGATATACAGCCTAGCAATAACACTTACATTCATATTTAATTTTTTTTTTTTATTGAAGTAGCTTTATCTTCCATTGAAAATATTTGAAACATACAACCTTTAATTTTACCACATTTATCCAGAGGGTAGAAAAAAACTAATTAGGAAGTATTTGTTTTTGTTAATATAAGAGCCATGACTAAACTTCCAATTTCTGTAAAATAAATGTTTTTTTGTTTTTTTTTTATCTTTTTTGTTAATTTTTTTTTTACATCATTTCAGTTCCTACAAACTTCAGGAATCCATGACTTTTTGTTTGAGATTTCAGAGACCCGTTTAACGCTGGAAATTAATCTTACTCTACACAGTGCAGAGGACATGAATGGAGCTTAAAAAGTAACAGATTCAATCCTTATTGCAAGAGAACTGCATCAAAGAGTGGCCTCTTGGGGTCACCAATCTTCCATAACAACCATTAGACATTATCCATCGCCAGCTACTGGTATGGGAGGCATCCCAGGCATGGGTGGCTCTACACAGGGGCAGATAGGGGCCAACGCTCCAGGACCCTCTACTAAAGAAACACTAGATCAGTTTCTTATGATGAGGCGCTGGCACAGAAACTGCAACTAATTGGTCCCTTGGATCAATAAAATTTTTTATCTTCACAGTTTTACCTTCATAATGAATTAAAAATTAAGATGTTGCACATTTATCTTCTATCATGTTGGGACAGGATCACAGCTTTCATCTGTTAAATCATCACTTACTTTGTCCCCCTCTCCTGGTAAATTTGGCCTGGAACCTCCACTGATACGTTGACAAGATGTCAAATAAAAGATGAGTCAAGACTGATATATTACAGCAACTTATGTTTAGGTGGGTTTGGCGTAAAAGAGAAGATGAATATATGTAGAAAGTCAGCTCATAGTCACTGTTAAGCATGGTGTCATTCTGTGGGTTTGCTTCAGCATCATAAACTCTTTTACATATAAATCTGGTTTCATATACTAATAGAATGAAAACTGGTTGTTATTCAGTGTTTTGATCCAAAACCATAAATAAATAAAACCAGTGGATGAACTAAAGCAGTGGTTACTTCCAGCCTTTACAGTTTCTGACTCACAGAATAATTAGTAAATCAATGTATAAATTTATAATGACAGTACTACCAGCACCGCCTGTCATTAAAATGCTTGTATCTAATTTAAGAAGTCTTTCCTCTCCAAACAAATGTCATCCTGTTCATAATTTTGAGTAATTGATTCATAGCTGTATTCTTTATATATTCAATGTTTTCTTTTTTCTGACGTGACAGATGTATGCCTTCGGTTTTATTCTTCTGCTTCCACATTACAATTTACTAATATTTTCTTCTCTCTAGCTTTGTTCCAGTAGTTCCAATAAGAAATAGTTTCAATGTGTTTAAAAGTGTTTCAGTTGCAATTTGTGTTAAAAGTAAGATATAAATAAAGTTAGACGGATTGATATATTGCATAAATTTGCTTTATCTTTATTATTTTGCTTGATTTCTCAAGATGATGTAAAAACTCTACACTTCCCGTAAGTGAGGTTCTGACCCCAGCTTTGGGAAATTGTGCAAAAAGGGGAATGACCAAAGATCTCTCTCAATCTGCAAAGGAAAAAGTCCCGTCCTACTGGCAGGAGGAGGTTTTACCTAAACGCAGAGGTACTAAAGCTTATGGAGAGCATTCAGGACTCCGGTTTGGTTTCAGATTATGCTACTGCAATAAAAGAAGGATTTATTTCGAGGGTTTTTACACATCTTTCCCAGGTGTGCCAATAAGTGTGCTGAAATCACATTCAGCGAGGATAAGAGTGTGTGGGAGTGTAAGTGTTTCTGCAGAGGAATATCTGACGACTCCATGTGAACTGCATTTTTAACCATCAGGGTCTGGCGATGGTTAAACTTCTCATGTTTATCCAGACGGCCTGATGAAGCGCTCTTAGGGTGGAGTGTGAGGGTCAATCCATACCTCTCGTTCTTTTCTCGGGAGACCAGGCGAGACTTTTCCAGGAGGTACTTCTCAACCACAGCCCTGAGAGACAGAGAAAGAGGGAATAGAAAACATGAGGAAAGGTAACTAAACAATTTGGATATTTTAGCTCGGTGTGTGAGTCAAAGTCAGCTTGTAAGAATAAGTGAGGGGAGGAGCACGAGTGGACACAAGGACAGATGGTTGGAACAATCAGTGTGCAAAGAAAGACACAGTCTCACACACACGTCAAAACTCGTTACAAACTATAAACTAGCATGCAGCAAAACATTAAAATGCCATACAGATGCTGTCAGGAGGCCTGTAGATTTAAAAGCAGTGATATTTACCAAACAGACCAACCCGAGGCCATAAAGTCTTCTAAATCAGATTTTATATGTCTAACTTTTTTTCTCTATATCCAAGAAAAAACAACACTGACGCCAGTCCTCATGACACACCAAGAATAGAGCTCCGCTGTGAGAAACTTGGTGGTGTCCATCCACCAAAAATGCAGCCTTAAATGCAGACAACACAAAAAAGATTTCACATTGAACAATTTTAACTGCTAGTTTACAATTACTGCAATGTTGGGATGTGCTGTGTTGGATGTTTCATGGCTTCAAACCCACAAACAGAATAATAATGTCATTCTCAAGCTGTTAAAAAGTTCTAAGTTCAAGATGTAGATGAAAGATAAAATGTTAAACATTTCTGAGAAAGAATTCCTTGAAAGAATTCAGATTAGGTTGCACTCACAAATACCTCTGAAGCTGATTAGAGCAAAACCTGACAAGTTGAACTTATTAAAACCTGCTGCAACTAAAAAAAAAGCAAATAATTTGAATTCCTCCTAGGTACTTCTGATGCTGTCAAAGTGTTCAGCTGCATTAAAAATACTGATGAAAACTATAAGATTGTATATATCAAATGAATTACGAGGAACCAAAAACACACTGGCTACACGCAAAACGAGGAAAAACCTGAACCTGTCGGTCACTTTAGTGTTCACCTTCATGCCACTGGAAATGTTTTGTACCTTAGTGCGACAATGCCATCCTATGTTGCACAATAGGAGGATGACTATGACCTTGTTTTTAAATTGGAAGCAGTGGAGACAGTTTAACCACCAACACCTGGAGTTGATTTTGTGGAGTTTGGTCCCAGACTGGTTTCTTTCTGCTTTAACTTTTCCACATTTTTTTTTTACATTACAACACTAACTTTGGATTTTAACACAAAGTAGTGCATGATTGTGAAGTAGTAGGAAAGGTTTGCAAAATGTTTGAAAAATAAATATTGTTGTGTGCTATTATACGTACTCAGGTCCCATAGCATGATGCTTCTGCCACTGTAATTCAAGGTGGAAATTACATGTTTGGTAGTTTTTTATTTTTTATCACTTGGAATGTAGGCCTGAAAGACTCTCCCACCTGAGGTGTAGATCTCTGCAACTCCTCCAAAGTTAGAATGAGAATCTTGGCTGATTTTAACCTCGTCTTTTTATAAACCGTCCACACTATTTTATCTCTGACTTGTGTAGGCATTTACCATCCTGTTTGTTCATTAACTTTCTCTAACAAACCTCTGTGTTTTTCACAGAACAAGTGGATTCTTGCTACTAATTAGGCGGCTTTTTCAACTGGCTGCAACAGATGCTGAGGGTGTCGGGGTGAGAGGGGACAGAAAACATCTGTACCAATGGTTACAACTCTGTTTTTCTCTATCAGAACTATATGCTCTCCTCTTTGCAGCTGCTTCCATGACACAAACAACCACAGAAACTTGCTCAAGGCACAGCTAACAGATACGTTATTTGGTTTCCCTGTTTAATGTGACCTAAATCAAACACAGACACTGATCTTTATCACATAAAATCCCCCCAAACACAGTGAGGTTTGGTTTTGCATAATGTGACAAAGTTCAAGGAAAATAAAGGCTTTTGCTAAGTCAAAGCTGGTACAAAACGTCCCCAAGACGAGCTCAAACTGACACATAGTTGCCACAAAACATCCCATGGCAAGAAGCTCCTTTTTAAGCCGTAACAGACGAGTATAAAATGCATGACATCTTGAAATCCTCTGATTTCTTATAAGTAGGTAGAGGAAACTAGAGCAGCAGCCTCCCGTTATAAAGCTTCTCTATTATCTATTGGAGTGGCTGCCACAGTGGAGCTGTATGCAAAGACAGGCAGGCTGTGTAAAGTTTAGTGAGCAGAGCTGCTGTGATGGCCCTGTGGCTCTTTCTAATATAGCTTTCTGTCTCTTTATTGTGAAAAGTCACGGAGCCACACAGGCTTAGACAGCAGCTGTTAACCATCGTCTCAAGAGATTCAGTCTGAAGCTAAGAAAAGACTCAGCCTATTAAAATAGATTCTGCAGACATTTCTTTGGGCAAACAATCTAAAAGAGCACCAGGTGCCACAGGGGGATAACCAAGGATGCCCACTTATTTTAGCTCTGAGCAGCTGTCAGCACTGATGCGAGTCCGAAAATCCCACTCTGAGCTCCCTGCTAGTTTCTAGCGGCTGTTCTCCCAGGCCCTGATGAGGGAATAAGGAAGTCACCCCACTGACTAGACTTTGAAGCAGCTTCTAGCCAGAATCTGACTGCAGAGAAAAAGGAAGAGGACACTAATGGCTCCAAGTTTCATTCCACATGCACACTGAGCACCACATGACCGCCCATAAAAAAAAAAGCAAAGAGGAAGACGTTTGGCTGAAGATCCAGATGTGGGGGAAAAAGAAACAGGAAGCAAAACACAAGAGAAGCTATTTAACAAATGTCGATTACTTACCCTCGGACTACTCCGCTCTCCAGATAATTAACCTGGATGAATTTACCAAAGCGGCTGGAGTTGTTGTTGTGGGCTGTCTTAGCGTTACCAAAGGCCTAGAGAAGAGGAGACAGAAAGCCAAAAATAATTGAGTAAAACTATCAAATAACAGTTTTCTATTCACAAACACCATACCAATATTATGGTATTTACTGACATTTGCACCCTTAGATAAAGTTGTACTTTGCAGAGAGGTTGAAGAAGGCACATAAAGTATAGAGCAACAGAGACGTTACAAAAACTGGATGTTTCTCACAAAGCTCTCAGACAGGCAACAAAGAGCAGCACTGAATGAGCTGCAGGAATTGTTAACAATCATTTATTTATGTAGTCCTTTACACATCCGCTATACTGGTGGTCAATATATTGTATAGTGATTCAGAAAATCAATACACAAAAGAAAACATAAAAAACACATGAGAAACAGGTAGATAAAACCAGAATGTCGTCATATTTTTAAATATTAAAAGCCTGCCTGAATAAAATAAAAAAGTGTGTAGCTTGACATGGAACAGTAAGTCATCGTTGTCTGACCTCAAAGATATGAGGTCAGACAACGACTAGAGAAGCTTAATAACTCTGATAAATAAGGCAAAACAATGATATTAAGAGGTTTAAAAACAAATGACACCCATCTCCTATATTCTCCATGTCTCTGGACTAAGAAGTGAGGTTATAAGACAAAAGTATTTTAATTTCAAAAAGAAAATGTATGTTTGGTTAAAATCTCCCTAAACCCAGTAGGGAAATGTGTATTTATCTGGCGATGAAAGACGACACCCACACTGAAACAAGGTAGAGGCACCATCATGATCAGTGTTTACTTCTCTCAGATGGAAGAGAGGTTTTAGTCAAGTTGGATTAAAATATGTAGAGGTCTAAACACCATTCAGGTTTGACTCAAAAACCTTTAGCTGTTGACTATAAAGATGAAAGAGACAACAAAAAAAACCTTGTGTAGGTAGATTTAAAAATTTCAGAAGCAGAAAATCTGTGGCCTCAGTTGAAGAGAGCTGTGGATAGTAGATATTGTCGCAATCTGAAAGATTAAAAGCCTTTGCGAGGCAGAGTGGAAAGACACTGACAGGTGGGACACAAACAGACTCCTACCAAACAAGAATGAGAGCTAAAATTGAATAAAAAGACACACTAATATAACTAGGTTATTGCATATCATTTATTTTTATTCTTTCAACAAATTTGATGAGTTTTTCTTTTTTAATGTGCAGGACACTTTATTATATGGAAAAGATTCATCATGGTCTGATATATTTACAGCACCAATACCTGACATTTTCACTGAGGTGAGAGAGCTACTGTTAGTGATCCACTTTGTGTCTGCAACGCAGGTTTCAGCCTCTTGCAGCTCATCAGTGATCTTCATCTCTGAACCATATTGACTTTCAGACCATATATGGAAGTTCTGCAACTGAATCTAAAGTGGAGTGTACTTCCACTTAAGCACGCAACTCTACCAGCAAACTTACTTCATCAACAACAACAAAACCTCCCTGACAACAAAGAGGCCCGCTACCCGACGGCCTAACGCACTCTGTTCTGGCTGAAGCTGCAGAACAGAGTGAGTCGATTAATCTGCCCTCCTCTCACACGTTACTCATCCATCTCTTTCTGTTTTCCCCTTCCCGACCTTTCACTCGGCCTTATCTGTGTGCATCTCTGCAGGTAGGAGAGCGCAGAAGGTCAGCGATGATAAATGAGTGGGGGCCGGTGCAGCATGTACAGACTGTAAGCACAGGCAAGACTGTTTCCATCTAGGGGGGTGGAGTGATTTCCAGTCCAGCTAGAAGCTACCAGGCTTCACTGAGGGGCCCAGAATGCTGCATCGGTACGGTAACTGAGCAGCAGTACTTTTTCCTTCGTGATGCGCAAGTTCACATGGTTACAGACACACACACAACTAAAAGCCACCGCAGGGGAAGTTGACTCAGTGAATGCTAAATAGGAGCCACATTGTGTTTTCCAAAGCAGCATGCAGGGTGAGTTTGATATAAAAGCTCTGGTGCTGATCAAAGAATTGGGGACAAATGTTGATTTCTTGTCTGCACCTCCTTACTTTTTCCGTTTAATTTTTTTTGGGGCGCAGTGAAATCATTAAAGCAAGATGTCACTCTATAATGTAATAGTTTCACACTTGAGGGACATGTCAGGTAATGGTTTCTTGTTCATGCGTGATGAAAGAAGTGGGCTGAAGCGTGACACCAATTCCCTCGAGTCACACCAGAGCTTTTTAAGACTAATCTGCAAACTCAAGCCCTGCAAAAGCATTAAGATGTCTTAAACTGAAAAACTTGAAAGTTACACACTGCTGAACTCCATTTACAAATTAGATGACTTCTGAAGGTTGCACTAGATTTTATGTGGTAATATGAAGAGTTAAAAAGCATAAATACAAACAAATGCCAGAAGATTTTGAAAGCCTTCTGTCCTTTAGCTTCATAATTATTTAACGGGCGTCTCCAACTCCTATTCATGTCAACTTTGAATCATGAATCATGACAAACTGTGAAGCCATTTTAAATATAAAGAACAGAACAAATATACTGAATTACAATTTGAAAATATGCAACAACTGACAGATGATGGTGAAGTGATATTGTGGTCATGAGGAGAGTCATGAGAAGATGCAGGTTAATTACAAACAATACTGTCTTTGCCATATTCAACACAATTATTGTGACTTAATGTTTTCCTAATATTGTGCAGCCCCAACATAAAGGGAATATTTTTTTGTAGCTTTAGTTTGAAGTTTTGTTTTAATTAAAAAATAAATAAATAAATAAATAAAATGACAGTTCTTCCATAGAAAAATTAAAACAAATTTCCTTTATCAGATTCTTCTTAAAAATTATGCTTTTGTGGCTTCAAACTACTTTAATTCAGCAGGGACTGAGGGGCAAAAATGCTTTTGGGCTTGTAAAGGTTGCCGAGTTCTGGTCTGGCACATAAAGTACATTAGTTTGTGATTGCAATGTAAAAAAAAAAAAAAAAAGGTGAAACAGTTCAAGTACTCTGAGTAATTTAGCAAGAGACTAACCCCTAACCCTTATTCAAGCTTCAATTCCTGTGCTCAGAGTATTGATCCTATGGCACAATTGAGCTCAGCGCTCAATGCTGCTCACTGTGCCCGGTTTTCTTCCCAGATCCCTCCCACTCCCCCGCACACCAGGAGCACAAAAACCCTGGGAAATCTCTGCACAACCTGCACTGCTGGACCATGGAGGGAATTACAAACATCTCACAGCCTCGTTCGTATTCAAACATGCCCATGAGCGTGATCCGATCTTTAAACCCGATTGGCTGGAACCATCAGCAGGTATGAGGAAGGAGACCGAGAGCTTGCCAAGCTGTGACTGTGGAAAATAGACACGGTCTTTCAAATTGGGGGTTTGCACACAAGGAGGCTAAGAAAAAAAAAGAAGAAAAAAAAGGAGGGAAATAAAGAAAGAGAGAATGAGAGAAGGAGGGAAGGGGACACGCGGGGCCTCAGCACTGTGCAGTGTGACCGCTGTCGGCCACGGTTGACTCAAATCTCCCTGCACGCCATCGCTTCAACTGATTTATCTGTGTTGCGAGCTGGCTTTTCTGGTAGCACTGTTCCTGGTACATTTCCACTCATACCGCCAGACCCACCAGTATGAAGTCTCTTATCCCTATTTAGCACAGAAACTTGCACACACACACACTGTTCTCAACAAACACAGCAGGAGGCGTGCCTCTCAAACAGCACAGATCAAGTTGTTTGCCCCAACAAGCAACACAAACAGAGCAAGCTTTGAATGCGCCAAAATATGAAGCAAAAACTAATTCAGTCATAAGATCTGTGACAGATTTAATAGGTCAAGGAGGCAGTTTTGTGACGACTCCTTAGAGACTACTTTCAAGGATTTGATAGTTGTCATATGTAACCAATTTAAGAATAATTCCAACCAAAAGGCAAGAAAACAATTATCAGTAAAAATGTGCTGCTGCTAGACCTCTTTTGGATAGCTCTGAAACTTTGAGGAGCAAACCTCAAAACGAGCCAAAGAGCTTCAGCGAAATGTTTCCACAAGGAGATGCCAGGGCCCTGACACAGATGCCTCACTACAGCACGGGTATGCTCACAAAGCGCAGTAAATAACCAAGTGATATGAACAACAGCAGCAGAAACACAACTAAAATCAATTCAAACATTTCATCAGGGAGGTTTTAATTTTGGGATTCTCAAACAAAAGTGTTGTGATTTGAGACAAAATTTGAGTTCAAACATCTGTGAATTTCACGTTAAACCAGAAACTTAGGTTAAAACGGGGGAGTTGGGAGATCAAGTATATAAACTCTGGTAACCGGGTCTAACCTTTCACAATACCCTGTGACAAAATAATCAGTGTTTGCTGTCGGACTGAATGAGTCTTTGGTGAGATCACATGTTGCTGGCAGAGACTGAGCACAACCGCGTCGCTACACAGTTCCTCCTCCGCACAGCTTCTCATCAGGTCATCAGTTTATGACTCCACTTACATCTGAACCCTCAAAGTTTCTCTCAATTGAACTAACAAAACCAGCTATGCAATGGCAAAGTCAGTGGCATCAGTATTGACATTGCATGGTAACTGATTAAGTGCTACCAAATGAGTTTTTTTGTATGTTGGAAAAAGATAAACAACCCTCCCTCTTGAAGTTTGTGGCAAAAAACAAAAAACAACCCTTCAGCTGCAGATTACACACGAGACAAAATAGCTGTAGATTTGTTGCAGTTTGGATTTTTCACAATTATATTTTTAAAAAGTAGTGTCTAAAACCAATAAGATAAAGCATTATGATGCTGATCATTTTAGAAAATCACTTACACACCTATTCTTCACAATCTAATCGCTTCACATTAGGAGCTGTCTGAAAACTGACTTTTTTCCTATAATTCCACATTTGTTTCTCTTCAAGGGACATTGAGTTTTTAGGTAGGGAAATTGTTTTATTAATACCCAACTGCTCCCATGGGTTGTGTTGAATGCCATGCCAGCACGATGGAAATAAAATAGTAATTGTGGCTGAAGAAAGAAAAATGTAATTGCTTCAAGATGCAATGGCTGACATTAGAAATTCAGCATATTCTTAGTAGTAAGAAAAACAAATAATCAAGAAAGGTTTTAAGAAAATAAACCTTTTTTTCTCAACAGGATGCAGTAAAGTCATCATTTTCAACTACAGAGACAAGTTATTTTGACATCAACACCAGAAACCCACAAACATTTGCAGGGTACAGTATTTTGGCAGTATATTTAAAATGAGTGAAACATGCACACTCATGTTTGCATGTTGAGAAAACGAGCTACAATATGTCATCCGGAAAAGCGGCAGCAAACGGAGCAAATCAAGTTATGAGGCGCATATACGTCTGTCACAGAGAGATCATAATCCAAACAAGGGGAAACAGGAACACACAGCTTCTCTTCCTCATTGAGCTCGCAAAAATCTTTAAGTAATTTTTGATGCACACTTGGTAACATCTTAAACAACAAAGCACTTTCAGTCTCGAATGTGCTGCTTTTGGTATATTTTTAATTGTGTAAATGAGCATTAGTCAAAAAGTCAAATTAGAGTTTTATCTTCTAACTTAATTATATAATTTTGAAAACATATTATTCCAGTTCTTAATAGTTGAACAATCCCATGCTTGTAATTTAGCTCAGATCTGAATGTTTAAGAGGAAATTACTGTTTTGTTTGTATCGTATTTCAAAGATTTTAAATTAAAATTATATATATATGTGTGTTTTTTACTGAATGTCTATGCACAATTATGCATCAAAGCATGAATGATTATTTGATTTTATTTAAGTCAGGATAGAACTTTAAAGTACTTGCTTTTGGATGATGCATTTACAGACTTAAAAATACAGGACTCCTTGTTTTCATGGATTAATTGAAAATGATTATTTTTCCTTTCATTTTTGACAAGTTAAAAATTTAAAAATGTAAATGCCTACTCAAATTTACTAATGAGTAAATTAAAATTTACTCATTAGTTTTATCTTTTATCTTTTACTAAGATAAACTGATCTCTGGCCATGTTTCCAGTACATCTCTATTTCACCTGAACAGCCCTATAGGTGATCATTCACTCAGGAGTTTAAAGGTTTAAAGTGACAAGTTAATGCACAGACATGTTAAAGGTGCAGAGCTTTAATAGCTGGGCCAGAGTGTCGAATGCCAACTTGCGGTCCGGAGTTTTACCAGATTGGAACCATACAAAGCTGCTCCACCCATGCCCTGAAGAGCACCACATCAAACTCCAGCTTGTGGTGTGGTCACAGCACCACGAATAGCTGTTGAAACGGCCTGCAGACACATGCAGCATGTATGCTGCACAGAGCCTGTAAAGAAAAGCATATTCTAGCCTTCAGTGAGTTTCTATATAGTGTGATTACAGGAAGGTGTTTGCATATAAGTGTCCGTTTGGGTGTTTAGACGAAGAATCATGGGCACAGCAAGGCGACTTAAACACAGTAATGCCGGCCTTTCCCAGACTCATACACAATGCCACCCACTCTCAATAACTACTCATGCAGGAGAGATAAACAATAGATCAGCAGGCAGAATGGCAAGCTTCTCCTCCACACTTCCTGAACAACAATACAGTACTCTGGTGTGTCCACACCCTTCAAGGCTCTGAGCTAACAGCAGAGGGAACCACTGCCTTAGCTTCCTGTGTCGTAGCCGCTTCCTGTCGAAGGGTTCCGGATGATAGGAACTTCCTGTCTGAAGCCATGAGACGGAGCGGCATGGAGAGGGCTGGCCGGGGACTTTGAACAGGAATGTTTACTTTGCTGGGACAACAAACTTAAGTTACAAGGCTACTGTAGGGGCCCTCGCTGAGTAGTCCCATGAGAGAAAGCAGTAATATATTCACACTTCAGCTGTTTTACTAATTACCTGTAATGGTGGCTTCAATTTGAAATTGAGAATATTTAAACTTTCATTTGCCTGCGTCTTCCTCTTTAAAAACCTTAACTAAAATGATTTAGTTTCATTCTAGATAAGAGTTCATTCTGATTTCAAATGTTACTGTAAATCCATTTGAAGGACTATTTATCAATCTGTTCCTATTAATAGAAACAGATACAGTCAAAAGCAACAAAGTGCTTTACAAAAGTTACAACCAATGAAACAAGAATGCAAAAGAGTTACAATTCACACCAGAAAATGAGGACAAATAAAAAACAATAGAAATTGTTTTTGTGAGGAAAAAAATACCTCAGACAGATATAAACTATGTATGTGAAATTCTAAAAATTAAATTAGAGATGCATTAATCTGCCTTTAATGGTTGATCTTCAGTAAAGTCTGACCTGCCATTATAGATTTAGATTTTTTTTCTCCCCTAAATACTGTTATGGTTTATTGTGTTAAACACAACAGAAAATGGTTAAAAAAAATAAATAAATAAAAAACATTCTCTCTAAAATGACACTATCTACTAGTGTGTGCATGCATGGTTGTTTGTCCAGTGAGAGACTGCTGTGATGACCGCTAGAGATAAGCACTAACCCCCCAATGACCCTGCAAGGATAAGCAGTATAGATGATGGATATCTTCTCACAGAACAAGCAGCTTAGGTGACAGAGATCTTTTTAGGTTTTTTTCAGATTTCCCCTTACTCCTTGCCTTTTTCTAATCACAGATGTCAGATATGACTTTGAAAAAAAAAAAAAGAAACACCCAAACCCCCTCTGCTCTGACACATTTCTGACATCATCCCACATATGTGCCAGCATGTTGAAACAGAGGCAGCTCTAGCTGACAATGAGAATAAGAAAGCTTCAAAGACGGGTAAAATAATACGAGAGGTAATTACGTAACAGCGGCTCAACCAGCTGAACCGGTTTATGGGAAAATCTCTGAGATCTTTTGGGCTGTTAGTAGGCAGAAGTCGTTTAATACTTTCTGCCCACAGAAGGTGTTAAAAACAATCTTTTCTCCATATTAAATTAAAGATAAAGCTGAATGATTTATAGACCAGTAAAATGAAAGTTGGATGGCCACTTTTCCAACAGGTTCTAGGTTCAGGATATACAACTTGCCAAAACTTCAGGCTCGGCGTCAGAATCCAGCACCACAAATGGTGATCTCATCTAGTCAAAATGCTGCCTGGGCTTTCAGACCTCCACTATTGCTGAAGAAACACTAACAGACTGGCAGGCGGACTCGCAATGTTTTGATTAAAGTAATCTGATCAACTCCCAGCACAAAAAGGCACCAAATGAAAACCTTTTACAACAGCAAACTTTGACTTCTTTTGTAATCATTCATTTCAGTTTTTGTTGGGCTGTCATTATTTAAATGACAGTAAACATTTAGCTAACACTATTTTTTTATTTATTAAAAAGCTCGAACATAAATAGCTTCCTTTTACTTATAAGAACGTACAGATTTGCCACCAATCACTTAATGCAGTGGTTCCCAAAGTGTGGGGCGCACCCCATAGGGGGGGCACAAAGCCATTGCAGGAGGGGCGAAGGAAGCGGTATGGATGAATGAAAAAAAAAAACAACAACAAAAAAACACAGTTACACAAAAGTGTTTCACTATAAAGACAGTTTGTAGTGTGTTTTGTTGCAACCTGAAGTGTGAAATAAACTTCAGTGGAGTTTGAAAACAAAATATGTGTATAGGTTTATGTCTGGTTGAACGATGTGTGTGCCCAGTTGATTTTTTTTTTCTTTTTTGGGGGGGATTTTATTGCAATCCATAGGGGGGCCCAAAAAATCTTTGGGAACCACTGACCTAATGAATCCGTCTCGTGTGTTATTGTGTCCAGGTTTTGCTCTTCTAACACCTTCATATTATGTTTTGTGCCCAAATTTCAATGTGACCCACTTTTGAAATCAAAAGGTCCCCCTTGCTTGATAAAAGATGAAAATATTGAAACAGTCTCCATAAAAGTATTAACCCTTTTGAAATAAAAATGTGTGATACTATGATTAGGGCTGCAGGAAATGCAAAGTTGTACAATACCCATCATAATTGCTTGACTATTTCCAGATGCAGTTCAGTTTCAACTTCCTCTCGTACCCAGGCCAGCTAAATATGAGCCCATCTCTATGTCTGGCCCTGAAACTGCAGCTTTGGACCAGGCTGACACGCACACAGAAAAATAGAGCAGCAGAGTGGCAACCAGTCTGCCAAAGGGACACGACTCTGCTGATGGAGGGGGAAAAAAAACACCACCACTCCCCTGCCTACCCCTCTCATCCCTGAATCCGACATCCGGAACAAGAGACTGAAGCACATCAGGGGACTAAAGCTGTGCTCATTTACATGCATCTGAAAGCTGCAGTGTGTGCAAGAGATGACAAAAAACCTGACAGATGATGGACGGCAACAAAGTGACTGCTTCTATCTGCTCCAGTTTGCTCCATATTCTTGGTGGGAGTTTCCTGCTTGGATGCTTGTGGTAAACTGTTGTGCAGTTTTCAAGTATATTAAGTTCCTATAAACTTACATTTACAAAACATTGGTTTTTGCTTTTCCACAATATCTTGTACTTCGAGTGAGCTGCATTCCACATCAGGCTTTCCTGACTAAGGATCTATTTTTGGTCACATTATTGTGAAATAAAACTGAGAAGTATGTGGAGCAGATTTGCTTCCAGATCAGCACTGAGGTATTAATTCCCTCAAAGCTACAAACTAAACCCAAGTGCAGGGATTTCAGCTTTTAGTCGAAATGCAAGTTTTGAATCATTTTGGGTTTACATTTGTTAAAAAAAAATTTTAACTACAAAAATATGTCAGATGGTATTGTAAATGCTAAATATTTTCATCCTGTTAACAAACTTAGACCAGCCTAAAAGAATAAGACATTGCAGTAGATAAGCCTACAGATTACTGACAGATGCCTGCAAGGGAATTAAACCATCAGTTTTGAGAATGCAACAGGGTCAAAAATAATGAGTAGATAAAGTTACAAAAATGACTGTTGTCTAAGGCAGGAACAGGAAGAGAATCTGATTATTGTTAGTGGTAAGAGCAGCAAGATTTTAATACCATATACTACAATACTATTTTCCATCATCATAATGTTGCTACCTCTTTCACTTCTTAGTCAGATCTTGATTCACTGTGGGTATAATTGAGAGAGAAAACCTATTAAACTAAAGAAGTCTATTAGCATGCAGAGCTTTGAATGCATACCACGTAAAAAAAAATCTAGAAAATATTGCAGCTAAGCAGATTTTTGCCACTGTATAATAATGACAGCAGTGATCTAATATATCGTGCAGTTCTAAGAGATTAGAAAAAAACCCAGAATTTATTTTTTACTTTCCCAAAATGGTTCAGCTTTTTGGGAAATGCTGAAGCATAAACATGAAACAAATATTTGCATGGACAAAGTAAAAGCTAACAGCTATCATCTAAATTTGTTCACGAAAGTCAGTAGCATGAAGGTCTTTCACATGGTCGACCTATTTTAATACAGGAGACAGCTTACAGTATGTTCTTAATTGTTCAAACTAACTGATAATCTTTCTTAGATCCAAAAAAGACTCCTAAATGAACTCAAGTTAACACGGAGTATTTAAAAGCCGCTGCATGTGTACATCTAAGAAAATGTATAACCAGATACTAAAGGTCCAGACAGCCTGAGCTAATCAGTATTCATGTCAGAATTTACAACATTCATGCAAAATTCACCCAAGCACTCCAGATTTTGGACTGGTCCCCCTCCCACCATCCCGTAGAGTACAGTCGTCATGCACACAACTTAAAATAAATTCTCTTCCTATTAGCGTCATTATTGTCATGGCTGTTCTTGTTATACTTCCCCTGCCATGGCTAGATTTCCCTGTTTATTTAACAAATTATTTTAAAATTATTTCGATACAAAAAGTCCAAAATGTCTGCCTGTTTGAGGACTAATATCTTTATTAGTGGGGTTTCATCGTGACCTGCCTCAAAATGCCCCCACCAGGCCGTCACACAGCTCTCTACTCAGTGTGAAGTAATCAGAGAAGCAGCCATTGCTCAGATGCTTCTCCCTGTCTGGCTTCTGCTTTCTCCTCCTCAGCATCATCATCTATATACCAGCGCGGTCAAAACTGGCTGCTTCCTGTCTGAAAGTCACAAAAGGCTCAAATATGGATGTAGATCAGATATCAAACAGATCCAGCAAATCTAAATCATCCTCCACAAATAGCATCCAGGACCTCTGACGGTCTGTAGGAGGTTAGACATACTCATGGATTTTATCTTTGCCAAACCGTCCGCTTCCTACTGCGTGAGGAAGGACTCACTTCCTCACTCTGCCTGATCAGCACGTTCTTAATTTGGAGATGTTCAGGACACAGTTTCTGCAGGTCTCACCGACTCAAATGTAAGGCTTTTTAAGATTATGAGGGAAATGTAGAAGCTGTACGACAGAAATGTACAAAAGAAAATAGCATGCTACATATAATTTTATTGTCAAGCCTTTTTGCACAGAATGCGCACAGAATCATACAGAGGGGCAACAGAAGTGAGCCAGTGGCAGAGACAAACGTTGTCCAGCCAACTCACAATAAATTTACACTTACGCAAAAAGCTAGATGCAAAAAAAGCTAGCTAGTTAGTTAGCAAGGGTTTATTAGAAGCTAAAGTGGTAGCCTTAATTGCCTCAACTCACAGAACATAATGACATAGCACTTCCTACCTTCTTCAAATACTCACATACAATCAACACTATATCATGCAAATAACTGTACCAGCAGTTATTTGTAGGTAGATGGGAAATTTTTTTCTGCACTCTGCTTTGCAGAACCAATGTCCACAATATGAGAAGTGATCCAAATTTAGAGAGAGGGTCTGATTCATCTTCTATGCTGCAGTCATCATGATGTCAGTATGTGGCACAGATCACAGAGGAGCTCTGCATGCGACCAAGACCTGAGCGTTTAAAGGTTTTCATTCTGTTGCTTGTTCTGTAATCATACGTGTCATAAAACCCTAAACACAAAAAGTACAGGGCGAACCTGAAACTTGTGAAACAACACACAATAACCACCAACTCTGCAAGGCATACAAATATGAATATCATTTAAAATATTTAAATAAAAGGGTTCTTGTATTGTCAGATATATAAATTCAAGAATATGGATAAGAGGTAAGAGGCCAAATAAGGTGGTTTGGTTACATTCTGGGAAAAACAGAGTCAGGAAAAAAATCCTCAGAGGCCATAAAGTCTTAACTTTTCTGTTTCAATCAAACAATCCATCACAGTCGACTGTCTGCTACAACTACAAACGAGTTGTTTTTAAGCATTTTGTTAAAAGAACCTTTAGCTTTTTCTATGCTTTCCTTGTATAACAGATAAATGGCTTTAAAACTTTGAAGTTTCTGTTTTTGTTCACTCATGTCTGTCAGCGATTAGACTGAGCGAGTCAGCATAAGCTCGTAAATGCTGCTGAAAGAGAAGCAGGAAGAGAAGCAGTCACCTGACAAAAACAATTAAACGTCACTGCCCCTAAGCTAAGTTTAGAGCTGGCATGGAAAATATGATAAAGATTTTAGTGTTGCCTCAAAGCGAGACAAAAATAAAGAACCAGCAAACAACTTCAAGCATTTCCAGCAGCTCAAGGCAACATGAAGGGGTTAATGAAGCCACTTCCTTCTTTCTTTTCATTTCTTCTTTCAGTTTAGACTACAGCCTCTTTGTTTAAGCTTTTATACTTTGATTATTTATAACTTTCATCAATCATCTCCAAATATACTTAGTTGCACACAGCATGACAATCATTTTGAGGAAGGAACTCCAATTACTGGATATAACTTCATCAAAATGGCAAAACGTTTTCATCCTGACAAGAAGTAACATGACTTACAGCAAACACAAACCATGTACTGCAGAAGTATTTGGACCTCTTGATCATTTCCATAATTTGTTGCACAAGAACTACAAATGTTATTGTACTTATGGGATTTTATGTCATAATCCAATACAACATTGCTCTTGATGATTAGATGATGGCACTTGACAAAATGTAATGTTTATTTTGTTTCACAGTTGGTGACATAATGATGTTTTTATGATGTAAATCACTTTGAACTGCCTTGTTGCTGAAATGTGCTATACAACTAAACTTGAAAGATATGCCACATTTTACAATTTAAGTTGAAGGCAAAAAAAACTTTTGTATTTTTATTTTCCCAACACTTCACAATTATTCGCCTCCTCCTGTTTGGTTATATAACAACCAAATGCAAAAACATGTTAGCAATATGACAGAATGACCAAAAGGTTCAAGGGGAATTATGGTGTATTATGATAAAAACAATAATTAGTTTTAATATTCATCATATTATGAATTATGATGGTCCTGTATTTATAAAGTGCTGTAGAACCTGATTATGACGTATTAAGCCTGTTGCAATAAGCAATTAATTGCATAATAAATTAAAATGAGCTTGATAATTTTCATTCTGATGATTAATATATTTTGGCGGGCAATTTCGTTTACAGAAACATAACCCAATTTATTTATGGTGTCTGTTGTATGTGGTGTTTATTTCCATTTCATTTATTGTTTTGGTTCTTGTGCTTCATTTTGTATATTTAAAATATCTTCCGCTTCCTGTGTTAATTGTTCTTTACAATGTTAAAGAACAATACCATAATCGAAAATAGCCTCAAAACAACAAAATAATTACTGGGGCAATTTATTGTTCAGCAAAATTAATTATCCTGACAGGCCTAAGCACTATGAGTAAAAAGAGTTACATTAATCCAGTCTACTGCATGGATTCATTCCTTCAACTCGATCATGTCCCTACACTTTGACCCCTTTGCTGCAACACGTTTTTCCTTCCTACCTCCAGGACGGGTCCGGCTCCCAGGATGGTCCTCTCCACCCCGCTGGCGTAGCCCTTCTGGCTGAGCGCGGTCAGACAGTGGATCAGGAAGTTGGTGCTTTGGGTCTTGCCTGAGCCGCTCTCCCCAGAGATGACAATGCACTGGTTCACCCTCTTCCTGAGCATAGCGTAGTAGGCCACGTCGGCAATGGCAAAAATATGAGGTTCCAGTTTGCCCAGCTGGTGGTTCTCGTACATCTTGACATATTTGGGGTTGTAGATGGGCAGGAACTTGAACGGGTTGATGGCGATGAGGATGCTGCCTGCATAGGTGTAGATCTTTTTTTTGTAGAAGCGTGTGCGTAGATTGTTCAATATGCTGTCCTCACTGAGGACGGGGAGGTTGCAGAGGTCTGCAAAGTCATCCTGAGGAGGGGGAAGGAAGCCCCTCGCAGCGAGCTGCTGTACTTCTTGTTCCTTGGACGAAGGTGGGAGGTGAACATAATGGATGGAGCCATCATGGTTCCTCTCCTGGATACAATGCAGGAAAACACATTTATATTGCCAGATTTCTGCATTTTCTCACTTGATACAAAAACAACTTGTAAAAATATACCTAAGTCTGGGGCCAAGTAACACTCTGGTTTGCTATATTTCCTATTATTAATGTGTAATCTATTGCTTAAGTTTGACGACTTATCACCACAAACTGGAAGAAAGCAGAAGGAAGCACCATGCAACAGTGGCAGCATTTCTCTTGCTAGACTGAATTTGACAGGGGTGACAACAGCTTGAAGACAGAGTTGTTAGTTTCACCTGTAGCAAGAAGTAAAAGCCAGCGCTCTGAGGGTGTTGCTCCTGAGCTTTTCGGGGCCAAAGCAGAACCCTCTGTACGGGCAAGTCTCCAGCCTCCAGGATCCACTCCTCCCCGCCGCTTTCCTTCACCTCTGCCAACACATACAGACCGCCAGGGTCCAGCCCCAGCGTCGCAGCAGCATCCGAGATTACAGAGGCTGTTGTTGCATTCTTCTGCACTCTGAAGGCCAACAAAAACACGTTACAAAAACCGTTTTCCAATAAAATTTTATTATATTTCATTGGATTATCACTCCGGCATAGCAAATGTTTCACCTCCACCAAATCACAGGGAACCCACCTGAGGTTGCAGCAGGTGGACGCTTTGGCAGCGAGCCGTGGGTAGATCTGGAGCAGGTACATGCGGTCGTCTGGATCGTTACAGCCCACTCCCCCTCCTCCACCTCCACCTGCGTTTGTTGCCATGGTGGCAGCGCCATCTCTGACACTCATCCTGAGCCAGGGGGAGTGGCCTCAGCATGCCGCACACAGCATGTGTCTCACCACACAGCACCTAAAGATGACAGGAGGAACCATTATAAACCCACACCAACTATAAAGCAACATTTGAGAAGCAGAAGCACTTGAGAACAACAGTTCTTGACTTGTTTGAAACTTAACCCTGAGAAGAAGAACTTGGCATGATAAATGGGTTGAATTAATACTTTGAAAGGAGTTCTTTACATATGAAGTAAAAGAGACATAAGCTTTTTATTTTCACTGTCATCATCCTTCGATATTATTTCCAAATGCCTGAAGGTGCAACAGTCATTTCTTCAATCTAGGGCTGCACAAGGAGGAAAACAGCTCACTAAAATACTAATTTTGAAAATTGAAAAGACTATATTAAGGCTGAAATTATTACTTTGAGTTAATCATGATGAATAGATTATTGAAATAAACGTCAAATAATTGAATCAAATAATTGTTCACTGGAGTACAGACTCTAAAAAATGCCACTTGCTGAAAGAACACAGTCAGAGAAGTAATTAAACCAAAACTGTACAAATATATATATTTTTCATTTAAGATGAAAACCTTCTTTGTCTGTAAAAATGTTCTACCCCCTTTAAAAAAATATTTAACACAACATTTCTGCAGTTGTACAGTTTTAATCTTCTATTAAGCAACTTTTGATGTTCAATTATTAATCAGTCAATCCTAAAACTAAACACATTACCCCTACATTGCATTGATGTTGAGTCAAGCAGAAAGGGCTAAGCTATTCACATGTTGATATTAGAAGTATAATATCATCATGTTGCAGATGCATCCTTTGCACCAAGATTAAGCTAAAGGAATGCTATGTTATTGCATTTTAGGCAATGACATTTTTATTTTTATTATTTAGAAAATGAACTGAATTATATGTTTATTTACATGTTTATGTATTTTTAAAATTGCATAAGATAATTTAAAGGGGTTACATAAAAAATCTGCAGAATGTGCCAATTTTTTTATGATCCAATTACTCAGTTAATTATCAAAACAATCAATGGAATACTCTATTACTAAAATAACCATAGCCCTAGATAATATGAATCCTGACCAAACATTTTTCTGACTCACATCAACAGTAAAAGTAAAGACAGCTTGCAGGCATTGCACTAAAATGTAATATCAGACCCAATATTGGATCCAAGCATTCAATGACACTGCAGTGTCGATCGCACCTCTAGTTAAAATAATTACTAAAGTTCAGAAAGAAGATACTTTCTGTGTCTCAGAGATTAACCTGATTTCATACAAAATGACCAGATGAAGCCAAAAGTCCTTCTGAAGATGTCGACACAAGCTGGTTACACAGTGAAATGAGCCTTATGTTGGCTGAAAGGCCACTCATCAAGGAAGACAATTTTACTCCAAAAGAAATAGTTTGAAAATGTACAAAGGAAAATGGATCATATTGTTTTTATGTTCTGTAGTTTTATGAAACTAAAATCAAAGGGTTTGTCCATTATGAGCATTATAACAATGGCAGAAAAAATGGTATTGTGGATCAACAACAATCCAACTCATGCTGCTAGTTTGGTTACAAAGTGGTTAAAAGACAACAGAGTTGCCATTACAAAGCCCTGAACTCAGTTCCATAGACAATCTGTGGGCAGAGCTGAAAATGTTTATTTGAACAAGGTGGCCAGGAAAGCTGACTCAGTTAGACCAGTTCTGTAAGGAGGAACAGGGCAGAAATCTGTCAGAAACTGAAAACCAAGCACTAAACATTTCGTGAAAACTTCAGGATTTGAAGAAAACAAAACGAAAAAAAAATAAAAAATTCCAACATTTACCAAATATAAGTATTTTGCTAATTTTACTGACCTGACAGGAAAAGTTTAATTACATTTAAAATTAGACAGTCAAGATCATGTGTCTTTTCATGAGATTTATCTAAACGTTTGGTTGTGCGTAATTTCGTCTCTGATCCATGGGTGGGTAATTATCATATTGTTTATCATTATTGTGCAAAGCAAGGTGTTAAGAATTAGTCATCCTGTGATGAATGGGAAACTAATTGACAATATTTCCAAACCACAAGGACAGCCAGTATGATTGTTACTTTAAACCAGTTCATTAATAAATAAAACAAATCCATATGATTTATTTCATTTATTAAACAAATAAAATACTCTTTTTATTCGATAGGTAAGTTGTTTTTAGAACAGTGTATGTTTTTATGGTTGTAAATGATTTAATGAAATCATCACAATAATCCAACCACTTATTATGATCTAATTTCTAAACTATGTGTTTCATTGCTATTCTGAGCATTTATAAAAACTAAATCAGAATAACACACTTTTAAAAATAAATCTTAACCTGCCTGGAAAACACATCTTTGGTATTTGAGTCATAAGATGTCCCTTTCAACAGGCATGATGTGGCATCAGAGTTCTCCATGTTAACCAGAAAAAATGAAATATGCATTTAAGAGTTTAAAAATGACAGAAGCTCTGAGATGAGGCATTAAAAATAAAATATAGTATAGTACCCCGCCTCTCGCCTGAAACGTTCAATGGAGGTAGGCACTAGCACCCTCCCGACCCCACTAGGGATATATAGTAAATAGCACCTTCAATTCAATTTCTAACAATTTAGGAAAAATAATTTAGGTAAACCGTCAATCTTAATCAATCAATCAATCAATCAATCAATCAATCAATCAATCAATCAATCAATCAAATTTTATCTGTATAGCACATTTCAGCAGCAAGGCATTTCAAAGTGCTTTACATCATAAACACAAAAAAACAAAGTCATGCAACATAGAATGAACAATCAAAACATTACATTAAGTCAAGTTCCATCATTAAATTTGCAATTGATTACGTTTAATAGAAAGTAAACATAGCCTCTTTTCAGGTTATTTGTATTCAGTCATTAGCTCAGCAATAACAAATTGAAAACAGATTTCTACTTTCACTGAGTAGACAGGCAGAATGCTGGAGCGTTTAGGTCGTATTGTGTTCAGATCAGATCTAGATGGTTCTGCTCTTGAAACCCAACCAAAGGTTGCAGCTGCAGACCGTGCACAGAAATTCAACCCTTCCGCTCCGGGATGACGACAACACCACTTAGGTTAAACCACAAATGTTGTAATGACAGCAAGCTATCACTCCTGTGAAAGTATGGTTGTTGAACTTGTTGACAAGACAAAGAGGGTTCAGTCGCTCTGCATAACAAAACTTGTATCTTTAATCAAAGATAACAAAATTATTTACATTTTTTCCTCAGTAACAGATGTGTGTTCTTCCAAATGTGATGCTGTTTCAAATGTATTTTTTTTTTTATGAAATAATCAAAAGTTTAAAAAAATTTTTTTTTACCAATAATCTACTGCAAATTATTCAGTCATGCACAGATGAGAATCAGTAACTGGAAAAGATGTTCAGAGGAAATTGGTAACAAACATATAAATAACTAAAGCCAGTCTAGTTTCATTCTAAGAAACAAAAACAAACAGCAACCACAAGTAGATACGTTGATGACAAAGCAATTTTCAGAATGATTATACGTCTCTCCCTACAGGAAGGAGTAACATATTTATCCTTAAAAAAATCTTAATCCACAAAACAAAATGACATAAGTGTGGTGGCACAAGGTGCGGCATAACAACAGGAACTCCCCTTTAAATAGAACCAGGGCACATTGAAGCCGTGTTTGCTAGTTTAGAACTAAGAAACTGATTTTGAAGTAAAACTTTAAATTGTGTCTAGCATCTTGTATAAGGAATTGTGGTCTCTGTAGGCATTTGGAAGAGAACCCTGACATCTCAAATGCCAGACTGAGGCAGGAAAGTAGGCAGGAAAAGAAACAGAGCAACGTTGATGAATGTAATCAGCCTTTCTGTTACCTTCTGAAATCTGTTGCTGTTACCTTTTTTAAAGGGGAATATTTATTTTACGGCTTCATACTTACATGTGAAGCCAATCTTATCAATTAATTTTATCTACCTTGGTAAAGGTCTATAAATCAATCCCAGTGCTCTTTTGGTCTGTCAGAGAAGTTTGACTGACAGACCCACCAACTAGGTCACGTCTACACATTTGCAGTTAACAGTAATTACCACACTATTACCAACTCAGCGACTTTCTTGTTTTATTTAGGAATATTTCAGACAAAAAAAAACAAAAAACGGTATCAGCACACTGGGCTTTTAAAGATCGGTAGTCTGCAATTTAACGCCTTGAAATTGGGCCCTTGCCTCTTTAAGAAGCTCCTACACCTTCCAACACTCCACCTTCAGCAACAATGTTACTCACTTTGTTGTTTACAACCATTCCTAGCAGCTTTTGATTCAGACGTTTTTCGTATAGTGAGCTTAGCAGTCGCACAGTACTACCAGGCGTTTGCAAACTGCTGCTGCCACTAGTCTGTTGGAGCTGATAGCGGAAGGCGCATAGCAGGGCAACTCCAAGGAGGAGATTTCTGCAAATAGCCAGCGGCAAACATGTTTGAAAGAATAAAAGCAACACTTCAGGTATGTTTTTGAAGAGGGAATAATGTTAGAACATGATACAAAACTCAAAAAAGTAGATTTTACATACCACCTTTAAATTACCATATATACCATATATCTATGCTGTAAAGTGTGTTTGAATTTAGAGCACAACTGCCTTTAATTGATCAGTGAAACATTTTAAGCAAAAACCCAGGCCATCTTTAGAAGCATTTAACCCTCCTATTATCATATCTCTCTGCAGCCAAACAGAGATTACACAAGTTGAATGCTGCGTCACTCGAGCATTCATGTTCGTACAACTTCAAACCACACTCACATTACTGATGTGTCAGTTGCCGTGGTTACTGTGCCTGAGTGGCTCGATGACATCGTTACAGTCATCAGCACAGAGAAGATGTCCACCGTTATGATCAATGATTCACTTTAAGTCAAGTCTAGGAGCACAACACCGCAGGATTTATGGACTAAATTAGAGCGAAACCACTTTGGATATCCTAGTTAAAGGCTCTATGTTCAGTCAGAAGCAGTGATCTGCCATTGAGTGACTCTCACAGAGAACATCTGGGTAAGGTTTGTCCCAATAACAGTTTGTATAGCTTGTCCTTGAACCAGCAACGCATGATATGTAAACTGTGAGTCCCAGTCAGGGAAACAAGAACCTGGCTGAAAACGCTGCCGGGTGGGTAGAGTGCACTGCTTAGGTAAACTGATCCTGTATCAGCTCCTAAAAGCTCTGAGGCTGCAGTTTATCACTTAACTTTGTTCATTTTCTCAGAAATGAAACAGAAATGCAGCAGGCAAAAGCGCTCTACACAGGCAGCGGCCCTCTCAGAGCCGTGTGTGTTACGAAATCAAATTCTGAATTAAAACAGCTGAAAAGACTTGCTTAACTACAATTTGCATTGACTTATATATTGTACGGCATTGTTATATTTATGTAGATAAGGAGGATCTCTCATTTGAATATCTGGTTGCGTAATGGTGACAAAGAGACAAAGATAACATTTTGTGTCTTCCTGTCAGTCATGGGAACAACAACCATGTTAGATCTCACAAAGCCTCACCACACTGTGCAGTCACACAACTCGCCACATCTACTAATGTAGTAAATCTAAAAACGGCCATCAATTATTCTAAGAAACAATGAGGTGTTTTAAATCTAAGACAAACACACATTACTTTGGATTCTTCTGGTAACACATTGTAAAAAGAAAGCAAGGTCTCAGAAACAAACCAAACCCAAACATTACTCTGGAACGTTTTAAATCGCTGTAGGGGAAAAAGGAAAAAAATAGTGCAACTTGAGACTGATGAGCTTACGCCTTTGCCAGGCGAGCTGACCACAGTACCCAAAGCATCCAACAATATAAAATGCCAAGGCATGCAGAACTGCAGAGACCACATAAGAAGGCATCTTCATCATGGGATTTGTCTGCTTCAAACGTGTCACTTTAATGCCTGAACTGATCACTCTACTACTTTTAAGAAGGCATATACAAAATAGGGCGGGGGGATAGATGGAGAGAGAAAGGCAAACATTTACAGGAGGGCCGTCGGGGGACAGTAAGAGGAGATGGGGGCTTTGAGATAATAGAGCTTCCTCCCTGCAGAGGAGATCCTCTATGGCGGTGCCCAGCATTCCACAGATAAGACTCGGGGTTGTCTGCTTTACGCAGGCTTAGCCTGGCACTTTAGCTGCTTACCAGGGGCCGACAGGGAGACAGCAGAGGACAGCGGCTCTCTACCTGCTTACAGAGGGGGAGTCAGCAGCCAACAAGCTCCTTATGCCTGACGTTTCTTATTAAAAAGCAGGCCCTGGTCTTTATCCTCGCTGAACCCACCAACCCCATCCCAGCCTAACTAACCCCTTATAATCCAGGCAAGGAAATTGTCTTGGAGTAAATTACTTCCACTGAACGCAGGAATGTTACTCAGCTTATTTATTACAGTCCAAACATTTGGGGTAAAAGAAGTGAAAAAAAAGAAGAAATAAGATTGCTTTTGACATTTTTATGTGCATGCAGCGTTTTATAAATGCACTCAGTTTTCCACATTTTGTTGTGTTGCAACCACAAACTGATGTTTGTTGGACCAACACAAACTACTCCAAAACAGTAAAGTAGCAAGAAAATTATTCATAGTTTTTACTTTTTTACAAAAAGAAAAGTATAAAATAGTATGACACACATTTGCATCAAGCCCTCTTTACTTCGACACCCCGAAATGCAATCCAGTAAAGCCAAATGTAAACCAATCAGGGAATGAATTATTCTGTAAGGCTCTAGGTCTGCATTAATATCTCTAAAATTTGTTTTCATTGTACTACTAGTGTGGAAAATTAATATTGCAAAGAATTCATCGGACTGCAATAACATGAGCTACTTATGGTAAAGCCATGCTGCTCACTATCTGCTGTCTGTGATTTCAATAAACAATAACAATGTGTGTTTATATATTGCAAAACACAAAACAGTAAAGAATCTCATATGTTTTTCTGATCTCATGTCACCAAACAAAACACTGTACAAAAAAAAGGAAAAAAAGGGTGTTTTGGCTAATTTAAGCATATTCATTTTTGCAACCAACAATTTTGTGCCAACAGCAATGGCTTCAACTCTCACACCAATTATAATTAACTACTCCTGAAAAAAAAAAAATTGTATACAAAATTCAAGTATTCAAGTGGAAAAATGACATATGTGGCAAAAGTGAGCTAAACCAGCCCAGCATTACTCACGCCTTTTTAAGCAAACACCAAATACTTCATACATGAGAAGACAGAAAAGCGCCATGAGTGCGGAGGGACGAGCAATGGAGAGGAAAAAGAAGTACTTTGCCTTTTTTGGACAGTTGATTTAGATTGCTTCATACAGATGTATGAGAGGTTTGAGTGTTATGCTCTCACTCTGTGCTGGAGGCAGTAAATTTACCTCCTAATGAACCACCCAAGGCTGACACACACACAAGCTCATACTCATTCAGGCTGTTAAAATAAGGGAGCAGCGCGTCACTGCGGAGACACCAGCTGCTGACTCAAATACCAGGCAGGAAGTCTGTGACCCAATGACAGACACCCAAGGTCAAAGGATCTCAAATTGGTGATACTGTTAACTCTTGTTCCCACACGTCCCGTCGAAACAATTTACTGTCCGAATCAACATCAGGAACCAAATATCCCAGCAGAAGAATGGTACAGTCAGTCTTATGTGGGGAAAAAATGTTGTGACTCCACAGACTCCATTACGGCATCAAAGGAGTATCGCTGAACAGATCAATGAATCAGCATGTCCTACTTTCACCATCTATTTACTCCCTGACGTTAGCATCATCACTATTCAAACAGAACATGTGAATTCATCCCGATTTTCTAAAGCTGAAGCTAAACATTTACATTTTTGTGAAAATAAATTATCCCTTACAAATATCTGTTGCACACTGTGTAAATAAAAAGAAATCAGTTTTCATTTTTCTTCCCAGTGACATCTTTCAGCTCATTCTGGGGAATCCACAGGCGTTCCCAGGGCAGATGGGAACATATCACCGTCCAGTGAGTTTTGCTCTTCACTGGGGTCTGCGCACAGCGGAACATGCCCAGAAAACTTAGTGATAAATGACAATGATTTTACCCTCTTACAGATTTCTGCTGTGGACTTTGCAGAACTCGTCTTTGCAGAACTGTATTAATTCGCCCACATTGGACTATTTCTCAACATGAATCACTATCTTATCTGAATTTGAAAAACTTTAGGCAACTGAGAAGTGGAGTTCTCACTGTCCTGCTGGATAACCTGAATTAGCTTTAGATCAATGTCAAGAAGTGGTCAGACATGTTCCTTTAGAGAGCATAATCCCTGGTTCATAAAGTTATCTGGTTCCTGAAGCAGAGTCACCTTACAAAACTATTTTTTTCACAATGAGTGGACAGAATATTTTTTCTAAAAGTCTTATGGATCAATGTGTTTTTTGGGGAAACATGAGATGAGCATGTCAGTTCTTTTTGGTCAGCAGTTGTTTCCGCTCTCACTGACAACAGCTTTCATCCGGACGCCATTTTTTGTTTGCTCTCTTTCCTTTAGTAGAACCACAAGCACTGACCTTAACCGAGATCCGTGTGGCCAGCTGTGCTTTAGATGCAGCTCTGGCTTCTCTTGTTAATTAAAAAAAAAAAAAAGTCTCTTGATCTTAAACTATTTTCATTCTATGTGTTCAAGTTGTGTAATCTCAAATAATTATGGAGTTACTATAAAGAAAATGAAAATTCTGTCAAATCTGCTGAATGTATGGATAAACCAATGCCGATTCACTTTTCACTGAATCGGCATCAATGATAAATAGGAAAGTGAAATTCAGCTTTTTGTCCTTCAATTTAGTAAATGCGTCAAAACGAAGCACTATACTTCCATTTGCAGACTATAAACTCATCAGCCAAAGGCATGTACTTCTTCAGTTAACACAATCAGATAAAGTTAAGGAAGAAATTATTTGATGCACGAATGGAGATAAATGTCATCCTTTATTTTCTGTTGGACTTGAAACTACTCCTTAGCCTGTCATTATAAGCAATTAAGTGCATAATAAATTAAAATGAGGTTGTTGTGTTTTATTTTGGATATATAAAAATATTTCCCAGTTCCAGTGCTAAGTGTTCTTTACAAAATTAAAGTTTATTGGTCTTTGAGAGAGCAATTACCAATATATCACTTGAAAATAATTTTAAAACAACATAATTGTTTATTGCGATAATTACTGGGACAATTTATGGTCCAGCAAAATGTGTTAATGCGACATGCATAGCTACTCCTTCTATCAAAGAACTTGAAGCTTTTGTTTTCCTTTATGTGTTGCAGTCTGCCGGCCAGGTCAGACCACAAACCAAACCAGAAATTAGAAATATAGAGCAAAGGTGTGATTGGTGTGTTTCTAAAGGAAATACCTGCAGTTAAAAGACGATGTTGAAAGCAATTCCTACTCAATTTCAACATATTGTTCTTTAATTTCAATTTTTATTTATTTTTTTTTTAAATCTTTCAATTTCACACTAGTGCATCCTGATGCATCCTCCTTCTCTCTCCCAGGGGAAAATCAGGGCTAGAGCCTCTGAAGTATCCATCACTACAACAACTCTCTGTGCCTGACGTAATGAAGATGAGGAGGCAAACACTGTCTGAATGTTGGCTGAATGACAGACAATACAGAAAAATAAAATAAAATGCAGTCTGTATGCACCGGTGTATGTTCTCTCTGTGTTTCTTTTTTGGCTTATGTTCTCTATAAGACTCATTCGTGCCCAGATGGAGTGAGGCTGCTGTGTGGTGGTAAATCAGCCTCAGGGCTGAGCTTCATTAGGAGGAGCAGTTCTTAAAAAAAAAATTAAAAAAGGCTGTCAATAGTTCAGAAACCTCCCCCAGGATCACTGGCCTTTTAAAATATGCAATTATAAAAATTTAAAAAAACAATTAACACCCAACAAACACCAACTCAACTGTTCATAGGCAGAGGTAATGTGAGACGAGGAAGAAGAGGCGGCTGTGAAAGCTCACCTCCCCCCACCAGCGTCTTCAAGTCAATTCCCAGCCTGACCAGCCACGAACAATAAAACCAGAGCTGAGCAGCATCTGCCGTCTCTGTCTAAAGGAAAGCATAAAGGCGAGAGAAGCCACAGGGATTCCCTTTGACTTGTGGACATTAGCCTATTCATGCTCATGGTCAAAGCAATCCCCCCAGCAACAAGTAATCTGCTAAAAAAGGAACAAAGCAACATGGAAATACATTACTAAACGCCATACATTTCTGCCAACGTATGAAAGATGAACAAAAGTAGCTGACAGTCGACTGCTTAGCTTTCAGAAATATAGCCAAACACAAGCAGACCAACTGTGCGACCCAATAAATTACCATAACTGTGGTGGACTACACTAATCAATTACAACATGGGGATTTGACCGCTCTGCATTGATCTACCACTCCCAATATCATGTGTCAGAGTTGTGTATCGACAAAACTAAAGAGGGCTGCTGTTCCTCTGCCATCCCACGAAAGTATGCATGACCCCAAAAGCACGCATGAGTTAGGCAAACCAAACAGCATTGAGATGACCTCGTTTCAATCTGCTGCCTGCAGCAGACTTTTCTGGCCCCCATGGTTTATTAACTCTCACTTCTTGTTCATTTTACAGTGCGGCTACGTCCTCACACTATACACCCCATGTCTCTCAGCCCTACTGCTGTGTACTTAACTCCTTCCTCAGGAGTGCTTCTTTCTCCAACCCCACCATCTCCTGTCGTATCACAGGATCTCCCCCAACTCTTCCTCTTTCAGCCCCCCATTAACATTTGAGACTGTTGCTTTAACGCAGTCCAGATGCCAACTTTTACAGAGTAGAGACAAGAAGAGACATTACTATGCAGCAAGCAGCTTACCATAACCCCCACCCACCAAAGACCTGTTTTAGATTTAAATGTAATGCTTCTTCATTATTTTGCAGCTCAGTCAGTCATACTGCAGGGTCAAGCTTCACTGAGAAAAGTGGAGATGCAAAACCAGGCAAAGAACTGCCAACATATAATCCAGAGTTTGAACGTACGCTCTACATTGACAGAAGTCCCGAAGTTATTTTATTCAGAAAATACTGCATGAAGAAAATGATGCATGGACATCCTTAATCAGCGTGATGAGCTTGAAATTTGAGATTCAAAGCAAAAGGGTTTATGTGGGACACACCAGAGCAGTGAGGCTGAGGCATGTCTGACTTAATGCAAACCAGAAGCCTGTGCTTCCAAAATTGGCTCAATCTAGGATACCATACGGGATAGTGGTGACAGGAGATTCCGGAGAGATTTCCGGACCAGACATCGCAGCCATGCTGTAGTAATAGACTTGTTTAGGTCAGCACTGGACAAAAACAGTTCAAAGGAAAGATACATGCTCCAACATAAAAGCTCCTTGCACTATAGACTTGAGTTGGATAGCCAAACTTAGACCAGCGGGATATTGTGAGATGCTGCACGCAATTTATCCACATATTTTCTAAGATTATGCAGGTTTAAATAGATGTCAGATTGTAATAAACAAAACTTGACTGAATAGCTGATTAATATTGTGGAATAATATTAAGTCTTCAAGTAAGAGAATCTCACAAAATTGACTATTGTTGTGCTTCCTTTGGCATTTCATGACAGCATATTTCCATGCCGTACTCTCAAACAAACCATTCTATAAGATCGTACTTCTCCATAGTTTATCATTCTTATTTTACTTAAGCGTGACAATAAAATATAGGAATTAAAAAAGTACAATAATAATTCATACCATAATATTTTCAAAGCACTTGGACCAGTTGATTTCTATTTTATATCATTGATTATAATTTAGTCTGAAATATGATTGACCATTATTAACCAGAGTTATATGTTTGTATAATTTTCTACCATAAACCAGGAGTTGATTATACAGAATTATGGCTTTCATAGTGGATATAAATCTAAAGATGAGTATAAATCAATACATGTTCAGTAGTACCAAAAATGTCCCATAAGTCAGGTACAAAAAAAGACATCACGACAAAAAGTTCCTAATGACCACGATCCAGCTATCAGATTAAAATAAACAAAAACAATTTATCAGGAAAAAAAAGGAAGTAGTAAACTGAAACTGATTGATTTAAATCCCTTGAGCTGATTAAACTTTTTGTTTTTGACAACTTTCACATCTTTCAGGAGTAATACCAACTTCACCTATTCCTCTTTTCAGCCCCAGACTCCAATAATAAACACATCAATAATTCATATTTGTCTGATGGGATTATGCTGCAGCAACAAGCTGTTCAGTCTGGCATATTTATTGTGACAGGAGATACTTTCATATCTAATGCTGACATTAAGGCATGTTCAAGTCCCATAGGATTTTAGAAATCAGGCAATCTGTCCTGGACCTAAGGGCTATTTGGGGGTTATCCAGCCCATGATCAAATTTCAACCAAGTTTCAGCTGTCAGACAGATGGTCTCACATTTGACTTTACAACTCTTTGGTAGTCAGAGGGTTTTGGTTTGTGGTCAATTCAATTGCTGCCTGGTGTCCCGCGGCAGCATAACAAGCCAAAATTATAACACCTCTTCCACCATGCTCAGCAGCTGCTTTGAGGTGATAAGAGTCTTTAGTTTTTGCCAAGCATCTTGGTCATGCATTTAATTTTTTTTGTTTTGGTCTAATTTTTGGTTCAATTTGTCAATGGGGCATTGTTCCAGATGTCCTGTGGTTTATTCAGATGCAGCTTTGTATAATTAAGTTGTGTTGTCAATTGTTAAAGACATTTCTATTTTTTTATTTTATTTAACATCCTAGCTAAGGTCGATAGAGTAAAAGTTTGGACTCTTAAGTATTTTATCCTTGTGGAGGATCTCTCTTAAGAATGATGCGCTTCAAACTATTAGAAACAGCCATAAGACCCTTAACAGATTGATTAGCAGCAACAATTGCTCCTTTAAGGTCACTGATTATGTCTTTTCCCCGTCATTGTTTTACCACACATACTGGTATGCTCCAGCCACATCCTGAAACCCTGCTTCCAAAAAGGTGATCAGATCTGCTGAAGATTAGTTGACTAAGCACATTAGCTCAGCAGCATCTGGTTGCTTTGCATCTGAATAAACTACAGGACATCTGGAACAATGCCCTGTTGACAAATTGGACCAAAAATTACCACTTTGTGGTCTAATTATTCTTGCTTTTATGACAGCATTGACATTCATAGAAAACCTTTTCCAGCAGCTGGAATTTGTTCAGTTAAATTTTGTATTGAAATTTTAACATTAAACCTAATCGCTCGCATTGAGCAGATGTAATTTGTTCATGTCTTATAAAAGTTGCTGCCCTAATAAGATGAGCATTTGTTCGGTCCAGGTGCGTTTGAAAGGAGGGTAAAAAGCAGTCACCCAATATAGATTCCTTTTTCAGGAAGTACTTCCTCTCTTGATTTGGCTTAATAAACACATCTGACAAAAACACTGAAACATACAGTGTGTCATCTGGAGACGCAGAGCAGCTGCAGGCCAAGGCAAAAAAGAAAAAAAGAAATCAGGAAGAGAAGAAAGAAGGAAGCAATGAGAAGGCGGAAGACAGAGCGAATTATTGTACATGCTCATGTGGGCTGCCCAGGACTAAAAACATTTCTCAAACACATGACTCTATTGTAAGACCAGAAGAGTCATTGCATCACATCAAGAACATAGTTATTCAAGACATAATCTGTCCCGTTCGCATGTAGGCAGCAGACTATTCTTTGTTGAAAAGAAAAGGTCCAGACAGGTGGGTGTAGCTTTTCCTTCAGCTCAACAATTAGCATTTTTGGAAGCATTCAATACTGGTAGCAAAATGATATAAACAACATAGAGATTTAAACATTTTACTTGAAAGTCTAAAAGAAAAGACCAAAACCATCTTACTAAAGAAGTTTTAAGAGTTTGTAGTAACAAATGTATAGAAAACCTTGCAGTAAACTGGTGCGATACTGACTCATGCATAAAGATTTTTGTTAAACTGAACATTATATTGAGCAATATGAATCACACATCACATTTTGTGAAATATGAAGTTATTAAAGCAAACCCAAAAGATATAAACTGTAAAGCAGCTTTCCAAAAGCCCCAACAATTTCCTAATCTATCACCGTCTCCTCTTTTCATATGGGTCATATCACATCTCTGTCCCGTTGAACTACCTGGCCCAGTCATGCTGAGTGATCACTGTTGAATGTGATCCATCCAACATATGGAGCCATTCATCAGTTACCAGACTCAGACTGCATGGTAAAAATAGAGCAAAAACAAACAGAACAGAGGGGAGCTCAGCCAATAGTGAGCACATAGCCAAGGTCTACTGCTGCTGCTCCATTTCTTCCTCCTTCAACATTGGGCTTGTGTCTTTCTTTCCATCGACTTCCCCCTCTGTGCCTCTCTTGTCTGACCTCTTCTGGTACTTTCTTCCTTCTCTTTCACTTCTCCTGTCACTGTTCACAGCCTTTCAGGCGTCCAGCGGTCAAATACAGCTGCAGTCAGCACAATGAGAAACAGATAAAACCTTTGTGCTGGAAACAAGCAACCAAAATGATTCAAAATGCATACCCTGTACGAGCTGATAGGTGTGATAAATCTACACGAAAGGCTTACTTAAAACACCATAACATGGTTAATGTGACAAATATCGTTTCCTCATTTAGAACCACATGCTGTTTTAAAAGCTATAACAATGTCTACATCTTCAATAAAGCATAGATCAAGGTTTTATATCATTGAATGTTTGCAAGTTGAGAAATTTTGGCTGCTGGGTCCTCTTTGCCTCCAGTAATACCTTGATTCCTCCTGCTTTGGCACACCGAATGGGAATGGTTTGTCATCTGCACAGTCTAGCATGGCTAAGTTTACATTTTCTTCCCCTCACGTCATTTTAAAACGAGTAACGAACAGCCTTGATCTCCATCTGTTTTAAAGTTGAGCAAAACCCTCCAAAAAAGATGCCAGAAAGTTGAATTTATGTATTAAAACTCTGAGGGGATTTGTGGTGCGATTAAGCAAAAACGTTTTACATATTTTATACTTCTAAAGAAAGTATGTAAAAAGTTCTTCATAGCAACAATTCACACAAATTATAACCTCAGTGAACTTTACTAAACAGGTCCACTCATTTCCAGTTTGAGAAACCAGTTTGGTATAAATTACATGTTTATCAACTTATTCACAAGATATACATTCCAGTTCAGATAACAAGCAACTACAATTGTAATGCAGTATTTGAGAGATTTTGTGGCCTCTTAATTCCACGTGTTAGGACGATTTTAATTTTGCAAAACAAAATAGAATTTTCTCGTTTCTGTCTTAAAGTTTAGAGTAAGTTATTGTTTTGTTTTGTAAATAGATAAAAGGTTCTCTCTCTGAATCACTTATATAGCAACAAATACAGCAGAAATCTCCAGGTAATGAGTTGGTAAATGTTAATTAAAACAAAAAAAAAGAACTGCAGCACATTATAAGGCCGATAATGTGTCTCCAACATTTAAAATATTTTTTGCACATCTAAAAATATAGAAGTGCACCACATCCCACCATATTCAGATCATCTTCAATATTCATTTAAAATAAACAGCATCCAATTTAATATTCAAAACAAAAGAGCTCTAAGTGCTGTGTGTCAAATAATTTATTTCCTAAAACTACAAACAAGCCTTAATCTGTCCCTGGGCAGTAGCTTGGAAACATCAGTGAGTGTGTGAACGAAAATGGCTGATTTCATGTACAATGTTTTTGAATGTCCCAATAAAGAGCCATAAAAGTCTGTTGTCATTCCTTTTCAATTTACCAAACTTTCTCTTGTAATTTTTACATTGGGACCAGTGAAAGAATTAATATATGTGTGAAAGAGAGAGTAGAGAAAGTGACAAAGCACTGCAGTAAAACAGTGCTTTGCACATCTATAGAAGTGCAAAGCACTTATTAAAAAAGCTAAAGATTTTAGACTTTTAACCTGTCTAAGTTACATAAATTATTAACATGGTTAGCAGAGATAGTAAACAGCAGTTTTTCAGTCTATTCCCTAGGGAATGTGGAGATTTTTTCCTTAACTGTGAGAGACCTAAACCACAGCCAATATTTCTTAATCCAGCTTGTTCAACGACCGATGGAGATGGGTTCCAGCTGTAACTGCATGCTGTGGCTTCCTGATTGAACACCGGGATGCCTCTGAGGAAACTAGTTTCCCCTTCTAGAAACCTTAGACCTTTTGAGCTTTCTCTAGCTTCATTCTAAGCATGATCCTAAACATAGCCAAGTAATCTTCTTCCTAAGTCAATAGCAATAAGTAACTAATCAATTAATGGGATGATAAATTAAAATAAGTTTGATCATTTCCATTCCGATGATTATTTTTTGAAGGGAAATTTTGTTTACTGATACATCATATTCATTTTATTTATGGCTTCTGTTGACAGAGCAAACTTCCATTACTATGCCATTATTAATATATTACTTGAAAATGATATGATTTTTTTTTTTTTAGTGTTTATCACAATAATCACTGGGACAATTTATCATCCAGTAAAATTTGTCATGATGACAGGTCTACTTCTTCCTTCAGTAACAACATCCACAGAGAAGAGTGTTGATGTCAGCACACTAACTGAAGTAAAAAATATTTTTAGTTTCTGACCAGGTCTAATCAAACATCAAATCATCCAGAGATTCTGTACATTTGCGCAGTACAAACAAGTAAGATGATACATTCGGCAGCAGTTATCTACCTAAGAAGCTTGGCTGATTGCATAGAGATGTCATTTGCAGTAACTATCCTCCTGAACATGTGGAGATTTTATATTATCTGCACAGCTACATTTGGTGTGAGTTAGTGTTTTGTAAAAGAAAATAAACAGTTATAATGTTCTGCAGCCAATCTTATGATCAGACTTCATAACAGTGACTTCAGACCTTTCATCAGTTTCATACTGCAAATGTGGGGTTTATGACAAACCAATGAGGTCTGTTTTCAATCAAACAATTACTGTAGTTAAAATTTTTATTATTATTTTCCACAACAATAAAGCCATCCTGCAGACAATCAGAAACACAAAGGTAACCAAAAAAAAAAAAAAAAACATATAAATGAGAATCGCTCAATAGACACACACAAAGAAAAGCAGATGTAACTGGTACTCATTAGCTGTGGTCTGGGCCTCATAATTACATTTTGCACTATGGTGCTGAGCAACAGCAAACAGAGCCTCAGGGCGTGCCCTCTGCCAGTTTGCCCATGATCCAGAGTCAAGGGACAAGATCAGTGGCTACAGAGGACAAAAGAGGGAGTTAGTAGTAGTCTGTCTTTATCCACACATATGTTAGCATGGATTCATATCTGAACTTGATAATAATCCAGAGAAAAACAGACTTAAAAGTCATCCAATAACACCAGAACCTATTGTGGATGTGATTTTGTGAGTACTGTGTTTATCCAGTGCCATTATGTGGTTGCTCCATATTTCTAGCTGACACGTTGCAGACTCTGAGTTTAAGTTCACGGTTAGATGAACAGTCAAAAAGTGAATGCTTGGTAAAAAAAAGGTTGAGGGTCTGCAGCCAAAAAAATCCCAACAAGAAATAAAGACAAAACATGCTGAAATAAAATCTTAAAACCACATAAAATCCCTGCGGACAAGCTGCTATAAACTAGCCTAATGCGTCTTCCATGACGCTGGTAGACCACTTTTCACTTCGCTATGGAAGATTTTTAAACTGTATATTTTTGTGAAACTTCTGACTCACAACAGAGTCTCTAAGCTGACTTTAAACAAGGAGTTTTAACATAGTCATCATCATAATCATCCTTTGCTCCCTATCAACTTGATTTGTTTGGGCACGGCGATGATAGCTGAGTGAGGTTCAAGGAATAACAAACGATTTAACTGCAAGTAAACCATCGTTTACCAGTCAGTCTGTCTTTCCTTCACTCTTCTCTCTTTCATTAAGACTGGCTCTATTTATAAAGGTCATAAATTTCCTAAACCACACTGAAAGAGCATTCAAGGAGAGAGTTAATCAGGAGTTTGTAGAACAGAAACGATCTCACTTCCCTCCTTGTTGTAACTTTTCGATTGCTCACTGAGATTAGTGGTGTCATTTATTTAGAGTTCCTCCACTAGATTCCATAATCGATGGATGGACGATCGGACAGCTTAAACCACAGAAAGGGAATAATAACGGGACCTTTTTTCAGACTCCATTTTCTTCATCGATAGTTATGGAGACTTGAAAACCCTGTTTCTTTACATTCTCCCCACCTTGCTCAGTTTCTCAATGTTACCTCCTTGCAGCAAAGCTGGGTCAAGAGTCTCTGCAGAACTTGAAGCCATTCTTCTTGAAATCTCTTGGCAAAGAAATGCAATCCCTGGAGCATTATGGTGATGGAGCTAAACTAAGCTCTGACACACTTTATGAACACATCCATATGCATCCTGATGTCCCACTTCTTCTTTCTGGCCTTGTTCTTTCCCTTCAATATTAGGACACAAGGCAACACTGTAGGGAATTGTCTAATTTTAAAAACAATCTGTTACAGTTACGGCCTGAAAAAGGCGGGAAAAAGTTGAAAAACTAACCCAACTAGTCCTAAGGTTTCACAGCAGTGGAATGACAAAAACATTTTCCTAATACATGCGCACACAAATAGAAATGCAAGCCTCAACAAGTCTAACATATCTTGCCAAGCCCTTAGCAATAACCTTTTCATTCTCATGAGTGTGGTAACTTTAACTGACTGCTTTCACACTTAGTTCAGAAGACTCAGTTTGACTGGGGACCAAAATTTGTTGTAATATCAGTTAGTGGTTTGTTTTCACACAGCACTATGTCGAACGAACCAAACATTTTGATTCACTTGTTTACTCCCTCACCTGTGGTGGGGTTGCACCAAGAACCACTGTAAGAAAAGACATGACAACCTCTGAAAAAGACATGAGCGCAACTTGGACACAAAAATTGAGTGGAATCAAATTTTAGGACTTCTCTTTGGTCAGAAACAACCACAAGCCATTTGTCCTGCTAGTGCTAAATTCGTGCGTCTGGTTTGGTTGTAATTACCCAGAATGCCCTGTGCTGTAGCCCATTTCCTGCTTTTGGAGTGGTCTCCAGTTCGCTTGGCATTCACAAATGCATTTGAACCGCACCAGAGTTCACTTCAATCAAGCCAAAACCTAGGTTTGTAGGCAAACCAGAGTTCGCTTTTTTGGTCCACATCAGACCAAAAAACGAACCAAAGTTCAAATAAAGCAGGCTTATTCAGACGAAACATATGCCTAATGCCCCTTTCTCCCAAAGCTACATTGACCATTGCCTTACAGATCAATCAAACTGAACTGTGTCAAAGTTTTAGATCAATTTCACTAACTTCAGACTCAATTGCTAGACTATTCCTGATGTAGTGAAGTACATATAAATATTCTCTAAAGATCTTCAGAATTTGAAAATAAGTCTAAAACTAGAATTCACATGTTCAGAGATGGATGACTGGTGAAAAGTGCACTCATGATTTTTCTAAATGAAACAATCTAGTGAGGATTGCCTTTAAAGTCATGGGACTGCAGATGAGGACGTCATATCTCAGGTAGCCTTCATAACCAGGTGCACCAGCTGCACACAGAGACAACGCATTCTGCAAAGGGACTTATTAGAAATCTCTTTGCAGCCACAGCTCAGCTCTGTTAAGTCTGTTCCTCTGCACTCATTCTGCCTCAGACTTAACACAAAAACTCACGAATAACCTGAAAGTAGACTAATGAGAAGGGGTTACAAATTTGTTTTAGATTAAGTCAAATAAGGAGGTCAGACAACATTTTGTTTAAGCATTACATATTCACAAGCTGTAAAAGTAAAATTCGCAAGAGTTAATTGTGAGACAAGTGTTCCATAATATTAATTTGCTCCCCATATGCAAGTGAAATTAAGTCACCTCTTAAATCATCATGCAAAAACAAAATGCACATCTAACCAGACTCAAATAGTTTTGCATTAAAAAAGGGAAACAACCGTCTTTAATGTGTTTCAAGCCGAGGAGGAAAACAAGCTGCAAAGCCACAGGGTTACCAAGTAACCTGGATTATTAGAGTAAATAAAACATACATTTGTTAAGGTAAAACAAACACACTATAATTTTAAAAACACTGAATGGATAAAACTAATTTTGAAAGAGAATACTATTTAACACAATAATGCTGATCAGTTCTAATAATAGTCACGAATGATCTCACCAAAACTAATGAGAGATAACAAACCCAGTTTCTTTGTGCCACTTATCTGTTTCTCCACAGTTTCACACAACCACCAAGATGTGTTAAACTCCAAACTGAAGGTTAGCTGGTATTCCTTCCCATCCCCCCGTCTTATCCTCCACCACTGTCAGATCTGTAGCAGGGTAGAAACCATTAACGGGGGGCCATATGGCCCCTTTCTTTCAATTGAAGGCAGGGAGCCATTCTGTAGGCCGCCTGAGCATTTTCAAGCACTTTAAGGAGGAATGGGGTATACACATACAGAGAGGTATTGATGGATTCTAATTCTAACAACAGCATTTTTGTAATCTATGAAATAGACGAAAGAAGCTCATACTATTTGGGAAGCTCTAATTCAATAATAAATTTGATTAATTGTAGGTATTAAAGGTATTATGGGTATATCAAACACCATCATTGATATGAAGAGATGTAAATTGTATAATTCTGTTGCTCACCAGATTTATAATGTACATTACATATTGACAGTCTGGTATCACATTACTTACATTAGTGATGTTCTTATAATTAAAATTTTTTCTTCATATTATCTGGCTGGGTTTAAGAACCTTAAGCTTTCTTTCTCTTTCAATCTCCAATGTGCTAATTAAGCCTTTTTGTGCATTTTGTTGTGCTAAGTAACTTCTTAGAGACATGAAATTTACATTTTGCATTTTAAAACACTGTGCTACACACTATGCTAACAATTGTTTGTTACTCACTATTACCAAATATGGGTTTAATTCAGTAAAACATTATTAAACCATCAGTAAAACGGATAAACCAAGTAATCAGCAAAAGATTGGTACATTTTTTTTTCTTGATAGGCTCTGATCAATGAGCAAAAAAACATAATTGTCTAAATATTTTAACTATTAATTACAGAATCAAAATTAAGAATTCCCAGCTTTATCAGTTTATAAGTACATAAACAATCAGAATAGATATTGGCACACTTTTTGTAATCTTATAAAAGTCTAAGGACACAAATAGTAATAACTTTGCAATCACTGTATTTCCAATTGGGTTCCTAATCTCCACCTTTAACAAAGTGTGTTATATTTCTTGGAATAAAACATCAGCATTAGTGAAAACTTGCAGGTGAAATCTCAAAGGGTATCAGCATTGCCCAGGATAAGCCTCATAAGTGCATCTCTAATGTATAAATATTATAATTAGAATATCTCGCTGTAAAGTCTGAAGGTCAGGGCATCAACATATGGTTGCCTATGAATTTTCAGAAATGGCATGTGAATAATCTCACCAATGTGTCACCTCAGTGATAAGCATATGAGGTGACACATTTAAGACTGTGACAAAGGTTTCAGCAGTCGGTCTCACTGCTAATATTACCCATCAAGTCGGATATATTTAGAAACAGTAACAAGTAACAAAGCAGTTATGTGTGAGAAAATGCATTTAGACAACAAATACATGAGTTCAGCAACAAACCTAAAAAACCTTCACACAGCTCATCACACCGGTGTTTTATATAATTTTACCAATCATAGGCAATCGCATCTGCACTCAGCCGTAAATTGTGCCCCATGCAGCAGATAAAACATCAGTTACCATGAAGTGGTGATTGTGTTAAGCTACAGTAGCCTCTCTTCTGGAGAATCCTGGCTCTTCAGCAGGGAGACAGCAGCAGCTATGAAACCATGGACTCTCATTGATTTCAATAAGGCTCCTGCTCACTCTAACAAAACAACCCTTTGTCATTTGGACTGGTTAATCACATTATGCCTTTTGAACAAGTCGAGCTACATTTTCAACTCCTTTCCACACACGGTAAAAATATCAGGCCATGTTCTTAACACTAAACACCAAAATCAGCCCTTTTTTGGGTACAAATGCTATAAAACCTCAGTTTATGATGACAGACTCGGACCAATAGTTAGAAGCCACTACACAGTAACTTTCTTTAAGCTCTCGGCTATTTTATTACATAAATAATTTAACAACAGAAATCCAAAAGATTTCTAAACGACTTGATAAGCTTCAAGTTAAAAGAAAAGGCTGCTTTCAGAGCCGCCAGCTAGATTAACAGCATTCATTTACCGTACCTTTTCCTGCTGTTTGTCTCATTGTCCTGGTGTATTCCTCACAGCAGCATTCAACCGAGGATTTGTTTAAATTCACAAACACGGCGCTGCTGTGTTTCTTTGTTTTCTTCTCGGCTGATAGGAAACAACAGTTGATTCAAGCAGGCTAATAGCAGCGGTGGATTCCCAGTCAGACAAAGCTCAGCGTTCAGTCAGTTTCAGGGTTTGAACAGACGAAACAGCCCGAGAAAAAGACATATCCGCATCCTCCTTTTTGACGTTTCAGTATAAAAACACAATATCGTCTAAGCGAGGAAAAAACAGGGCAGAAAAGTCAACTATATCATAGCAAACGGTGTGGTTATAGTTCGGCTAACCAGCTAGCCTGCCGCTACTTCCTTTCTCCTTGTCTTTAATAACAGTAGCAGCCTGAGCGTTGAGAAAAGTTGAGGAAAAAGGCAGATTCTGCACATTGAAGGCACCCTGTTGCTGCCAGGCGTTTGTTAGAGGGCAGCGCCCCCTGCAGGATTCAAGGGTCAGTGCTACAGAGTGGAACAAAAGCTTTGAAACAAGCTCAACAGGGTGCAGAATCGGTAGCGCCACCAAAAGGAATTTAGGGGGATAACTTGTTAGGCAGAAACGATACGTCAGGATGTGCGCCATAATGTGAGTGGCAAAATAGCCTCGGAAATTAAAACTAAGCTTGGAAACGTCGGATTAAAACATACAAAAGTCCACCTCTGTATAATTTTGATTGATAATTTGTATAAAAACTAATAAATAATCAAGTTAGTGATAATCGTAATGACCATAACCAAGCAAAGTAACACTGTAAACTTAAAATGTACCAAAATCCACCTTAATTTGATGATGAAAATACACCAAATAACTACATTCAATTCGCTTTTAGTGACAATATCTACAGTATGTTTATTCCAGCTATTTTATTTTGGCAAATATTAAAAATGAGGTGATTGGCCCTTTCAACCTTGCTTAGGTTTTTTTCTGGTAATTTATAATCATGGATAAATTACAAGTGTCCTAAATGCTATATTAAAGTGTTATATACTTACTTATGTTCATATAAATATTAAAAGTCCTATAAGGACAACAACTTTTCTCCATAAAAAGCCGTCCAATTATCTTCCATACATCTTCACACTAAACCTTATGCTCAAATGCCCTGCAAGGTCATGTTTGGAGCTAAAAATAAACATACTTTTTCTGCAACAAGCAAACATTTCTGCAGGCATTCTCAACTTTCAAATCAAGCTCATCATAAACTAGCTTTTCTCTATATCTTATAATACTCCATTAGGCCACAAGATGTAGTCATTGTACACATTTTCACTTAAGTAAGCCTGCGGCATGTGTTGGTGAAGGGTCACTGCATAAATGAAGTCGATGGGTGCCACCAAGGTAGTTAATATTGAATAGTGTTTACAACACAGCCTCCTTCCTCCTTTTATCAAGCACTCAGCTCTTACGAAGTGCCATTTGCAACAGATAAAGTATGAAGTAATTAATTTTTAACATAGTCCAGATTAAGTTTTTTGTAGCATTAATAACCACTGTGGCCAGTGTTGCAGAACTGTTTTTGTTAACACTTCATTTGTTATTTATTAAAAATGTGCCACATAATTGGCTTTCTTTCAGTGTTATGGGATGTTCCATAAAATTGTCACCAATAACCTAATGGCTAATTTGTTAATGTTTCCTAGTTCCGCTACTTTAAAACATGAATATTGTCTGCACAATTGGACAAATTTGTTAGTCAAATTTGATGTAGCCCACTTTAGAAATCAAAGTGGGCTACATCAAACCAAAAAAAAAAGATATTTCACATGTTATTTTGCTGCTCAGCAAAGCACAGGGTAAACTAAAAATAAATAAACACATTGAGTTGAATGGGGTCAGATTCTAAATGCAGGTGGCTAAATGCACTAAAATTGTGTATGAAGATATTAGGGTATAATATTGCATATTACTAAAACTAATGATATAGTTGTGTTTGTTTTCACACACAGTCAGTTCAATTCATAGTTAAATTTGTACCTCAAACACTTGAATTAAAGGCATGTAGACTAACTTTCATGGCTTTTGCAAGATTTTTTTATGTCTAATCTAAACGATTTGAGCTTCTAGAACAAAAAAAAAAAGATGCAGTTAAAAAAAAGTTTTCTCAACACTTAAAATCTAATTTAAAGTGCCAGTCATATTCAATGAATATGAATATGATTGCCATATATGCACATCTATGGACATTTGATCCTTCAAGGGTCACTGACAGTCCAGCTCTGTAACAATATAACCTGTACTGTTTAAGGTAAGTAGGAGGTAATACTGCACTGATGTCTCAAAACCTTCATAAGAAAGAAAAAGTAATCACTCTCAGCTCATTAGGGCTAATAACAGTTATCTTCTCAGGACTCTCTCATGGCTTCCTGAGAAGAGGAAGAGGTAAAGGTGTTTTGTGACAGCATATAGAGATAATGAGGAATTTAAAAAAACATCTGCACTAATAAGTTTCCTGATGTTCACGCCACAGAAAATCCTCTTATAACTGCACCGAGCTTAAATGTTTGACTAACTAATGACTATATAATTTATAGTCCCAGCATCATCCACTTCACAGAGGCAAATCATCCAGTAATGTTTCTCCTCTGTCAGAACACTGATACATATTGGTGTTTTCCCCTCTTCTTGTGCTAAATGATGTGCTGTATTCCTCTCTGTCTCTTTTGTGATCTTTAAAGAGTAAAGCACAATAAGGTGGCCATCTTTGCTATCAGACGAACCCCTGTTAGTGCAGCTTTGTCTTGTGCTGAGGCAATTTCACAACCATTCACACCTTCATACATCAGATTAAAACATCTAATACATTAAGAACTCAAGACACAAAGACCGAACAGGTGCATCAGTTTCAACTGCAAGACTTCACAAACTTCCAAAAGTCTGAAACTCACCCATCACTTATTTAGATTTATACACTGAAAAAAGAAAACAAGTGATCCTACTTTAAAAAATGAGTTAATTAGTTACAACTAATCAAATTAAATTTATCCAAGCAAATATATTAAGTCTGTTAAGTTGCCATATTAAGCAAGTGTAAAATAAAGTAAGTTTGGCATACATAATTTGATTACATGTAATAAAATGAACTCAGTTTTTAAAAGTTGGAGCTTCATTCTGTTTTTTCAGTGTAAGGGTCTTTCGGATGAGAAGTGAAACATCTTAAAAAGGTAAAAAAGGAATCCCAGTTCTGCCCTCCATTCAAGCGCTCAGTATCAATATGAACAGGATGAATCTATGCAAACTTAGATCATTTACCAGCTGTGGTGAGGTGAAAGTATGATAGACCGTTGGAAAATATTTTTTTAAACTGTATGACTTGGATCAAAGGTTTTGGGTTTCTTTCCACAATCATCTCACAATGGCTTGCTACAATTTTGGTCCATTTCTCCTGACCGAGCCAGTATAACTGAGTCAGGTTTATTGACCGCCTAACACACATTTTCAGCTTTTCCTACACATTTTCCATAGGATTGAGATCAGGGCTTTTTGTCGGACACGCCAAAACATTAATTTTGTTGTCCTTAGGTAACCCTGAAACTAATTTAGTGGCACAATTGGGGTCATTGTCCCTAGGGAAGAGCCATTTATGCAAAGTTTAAATGTCCTGGGCGATATCTTGAGATGTTGGTTCAATATCACCACATAGTATTCCTCCCCCTGTTAGTGCAGGTCTCAATTCACTGTGAGTAATGACATCCTTTCCCCTTAAATGTGACACCTTTACACACCTGGAAATGATACCCTAGGATGGACCAGGATATCCAAATATTTCTTACTACATATCTTGACTAATTTGTTTACATTTTTTCCTCAATATCACACAAAGAAGCAGTGTGTTTCAGGTTTTGGCTTACAATACACGCACATGTGCACCTCCATTTTACTGAAATGCTGTGAATTAACTTGTTGGAGGTCATGACTCAGCCTTGGCTTCATCACCTGAGTGTCTCCAACTTGTTGGAAAGTATGGTAACAAAATTGTCTCTCTCATTAATATGGCATTCAGCAAACAGAAATAATATTTGTAATTTTTACTGACCTAAGAGAAAATTTTAGTATGATTTTTCAGACAGCGTATTTTTATACAATGTGTGTAAATTTATGGTTTGAACTGAAAACCCTTTATTCTTTCATTCAGTTTCTAACAGAGAACATCTTTGTGAGTTTATGCTTTTTACATTTGTGTCTCTTTTCTTTTATCCATATTGGCTTAGGCTTCCTTCCAACCCACAGATATGCAGCATCTGATAAATAGGTGTAACCCCAACAATATAAACTGTCACATGGTCTGCCTCCTATTTTGAGCAAAGTGAAACTCTCCTCCCAATTTTGTATTTCTAGGCAAAAATGAAGAAAAGAGTAATAATTTACTGAAAGTTGCTAAGTGCAAATTTGTATTTCTATCCTAACTAGAACATTGAAAACTTCACTACTATTTGTCCTCAGTAACTTGATGTTTACCTAACAATAACCCTAACCTATCCTAAAAAATTACCTGTGTATTCTTTTACCTTGACTGAAACTAAAATAACCTCACACCTTAGACCAAACCATTACTGCTCATCCTAAAAATGTTAATCTGAAAATTTAGAGCTGGACTTTGGCCCCCGTAATGCCAGTCAGTGATCGACCGGTAACTAACTTTACAAGAAAAGGCATCAAGAGGCGACATAAACAAGCCCACACTCTTCAGCACACGCACTTGTGGTTAAAATATCACTCCTTGTGGTTACAGTGGTGTTTGAACACATATTTCCAGAGTAAGGGCGTTTTCAACAGTCATGGGTGTTTTTTGACACCTCTAGCTGTTGCAGGCTGTTGTCTGTTTGTTTCCTTCTGTTATATATTCCGATTATAGCAGAAGCATTTAATGAAAAAAATACATTTATTCATTCACTTGTTCTGCGTCAACTTATTTTAAGTGACACATCTCAAAACGAGAAGTGGTGCTTGAGTGCATTGAGCGTGAATGCACAGAAAAGGCTGGGCCTTCCCTCGGTGCTGGTAATGCAGGTCAAGTATGTTGCACAGTTAATAGCATCATTTATTAGACTAAAATGTAAATTCTGTGCATTATACAAATGGGAAGCCCAGGACGACTTGTGCATTTAAAATCCCTTTATAGATTCAATGTTTAAGATAATTATTTTTTCAGAAATAGAGAGCTCTGCTGTTCAATATATTTAACTGATTGTTTTATTATTATTATTATTATTATTATTATTATTATTATTATTATTATTATTTTTTTTTTTTTTTTTTTTTTTTTTTTTTTTTTTTTTTTTTTTTTTTTTTTTTTTTTTTTTTTTTTTTTTTAATTTAGGTTAATTTTGCATTTTTACAAGTTTTTTTTTCCATCAAAGAGTCATATTACAACAGTTACAGTCTACTTTTTTTTTCCAAGTATGTTCAACTACAAGCGATTTGTTTATTTCTGATTGTCATGTGTCTCTTTGTGGAGCTTACAGAATGCCTCATATGTTAGCTGTGAGCCTGATCTGTGTTAACATTTACGATAAAAGCAGTTTTTGACTCTGTCCTCTTGAATGTTTTTATTTTGTGACCTAAAAGCAGCAAAGCAGCAACCACAGCTGTGCGACGAAGCTAAATGAAACCCTTTATCTACAGGGAGGGGCACCTTTCCATCTGATGGGAGTTCCTGTTTTTCTCTTGCACCTTCTGAGAAATACCAAGTGAAAGAAAAGAAAAAAATGTCCCTTTAATTTAGATGCTCCTGGAGTGCTGAAGCTGTGGGTGCAAGTGAACAGTCTTGCCACATATCCTTCAAAATATTGAGTCATGTTTCAGTTTTTTTGCAAAACATACAACTGTTTGAGGGGGTGGCAGATGTTTTGAAAGACCCTTTCCCGCAAAAGCTATTGGAGGTCAGACTACGATAAATATTTGATACTCAGTAAGAGTTTCCTCTATGCATTAGTATGGAAATTCACTATAAGAAATGTCATGTTGCTGTAGTTAAAAAAAAAACAAAAAACATTATGTCAGAAGGATTTTCATTTTTAATTTGTGGGTGTAAATGCTCACAGTTGTTTCTTTAGACAACAATGATAGCACAGGACGATGGTAATCTCTCTGTTGCATGTGCAAGTGCACCTATGTGTGTGTGTGTGTGTGCGTGTGTGTGCCTGTGCGTGCGTTTTGGGTGGGGTGTGCGACTTTACTCTCACAGGCTTATTTCCCCATCAAAAATGAGCTGCAGAAATCTGTTGACTCTCACACACACTCAGCATCAACATCATCAGCAGCCAGAGTAAGTACTCTCCATGCTTTTACATCAAGGTACACATATTAGAAATACCTGCAAAAAAATGTAAAATATAAATTAAGTTTAAACAAAAGGATCAGATATTAAATTTTTCTGATTATAAGATTTATTTTTTTTGTTCTAGGAATAAATCTTCAATTTTAACTTGAATTTTTTTTATTTCAGTTTTTGTTCAAATTAAAATTAAATGTACATACATCTAATTTCCAAAAAGATGATTTGTGGCCCTAAATATATTCTAATTTGTTATTTTTTTCTCAGTTCTTGTGAAAAGGGTTTTATGAAGAAAAAGATGAACAAAAAATTCAGTGTAGTTTTTTTTACAATTTGACAATAATTTATCAGAGCATGATGCAGCAAAGAAAAACATTTTCCAATATTCTTGATGAAAGCAGCTGCTGTGTTTCCTCCATGTGGTGATTTAAATGCCCTCGTTGCTCACTCATCCTGTGTTAACCGCAGAAAGGTGGAGATTGTAGCGCACATGGTAGGCATTTAAAAGATGCCTTTTAAAGTACTTCAAGCCCCTCACCGAAACATGCATCACACAGGACCAGGGGGGTTTCTATTTTTTGCTTTAACTCCTGTATGAAATGAGGTTGATCTTACTTCTTCTTTTCTCCCTCTCAGGTGTGTGTTGCATGCGGACGACGTCTGGCTCTGCTGGTTAGAAGTTGCCGATAGCCTGTTTGATCACAGGAGTTTTCTGTGCAGCTCTTGCCAGCTTGGTGGTTCAGCCTCGATTTTCATCTCTGGTTTGTCACAATGGACGTCCTCTCCTACCTCACCTCCCCGTCCTCCTGCCCCCATGTGTACCACCTACCAGCTTATCCCAGCAACAGCTCTATGCCAAACGAAGCCACTACAGCCACAGGGACCAACCAGGTGATCCTGAGGCACTACAACCACACAGGCCGCCTGCAGAACAGGACGACCTCAGCCACCCAGGCCCCCATCAGCGTCTCCATGTCCCTTTTCCTCTTTTTCAGCGTGTTTATAGTCCTGGAGAACTTCCTGGTGCTGGTGGCCGTCATCTCCCGCATCTGCCACAGCCGTCGCTGGGTTTACGTCTGCATTGCTAACATCACCCTGAGCGATTTGCTCACTGGTACAGCCTATGTGGTCAACATCTGTATGTCCGGCAACCAGACCTTCCGCCTCACCCCGGCCCTGTGGCTCTTCAGGGAGGGCATGTTGTTCGTGGCCTTGGCAGCCTCCATCTTCAGCCTGCTGCTGATTGCGGTGGAGCGCTACACCACCATGATAAAACCTCTGCCCCAGAAGTCAACCAGGAAGACCTATCGGATCTATGGCCTGGTGGTGCTCTGCTGGATTTTGGCACTGGTGATCGGTTTCCTCCCCTTGCTGGGCTGGAACTGTGTCTGCAGCCTGGATGGATGCTCCACTCTCCTCCCTCTCTACTCCAAGAGCTACATCTTCTTCTCCCTCATCATCTTCTTCCTCATCCTGCTGACTATTGGGGTGCTTTATGGTGCCATCTACTGTCACGTACACAAGAGTGCCCAGCTGGGCCCTCAACGCAACCGCAAACGCTCCCTGGCTCTGCTGAAAACTGTGATCACCATCGTGGGGGTCTTCTTGGTCTGCTGGGGGCCACTCTTCATGCTTTTGCTGGTGGATTTCTTCTGTGCCTCCCGCCAGTGCACCTTGCTGTTCAGCGCCGATTTCTGCATCTCCCTGGCCGTCTTCAACTCGGGTCTGAACCCCATCATATACGCATTGGGCAGCAGCGACATGAGGAAGGCCATGGCCGAGCTACTGTGCTGCTGCTGCCTGAGGGCCGGCCTTTGTCTCCCCGACAAGTTCATTTCCAAGGAGACCAGCAGCACCTCGGAGAACAGGAGGGACAGTCTGAGGAACAGCTTCAGCAAGGCCAGGAGTCTGAGCGTGGCCTCCCCACCGCCAACCCCAAGCAAGCCTCGCAGAAAGTGCAGGCTGAGCACCACAACCAGCTGCCTGTCAGTTTCAAGTGGTTAAACCACAACGTGCTCCCCTCCCAAGCAAGCAAGACTAGTGTGCACTGACACACGTCTAACCGTTTCCTCTGACTCTTGGTTTGACTGTTTACAGCACGGACGATAGGATGTTTTAAGAGAACCTTAAAAACAGGAATTTAGCTTTAAGTATGCAAGGAAATGAAACTCTCAGGGAATGGTCTATTGAATGAAACATTCAGTTTGTCAATGCAACTAGTGGAAAACTCTTTGGATTGGATTATTTGGATGACATATAATGTATATTAATGTATTTTGAATGCAGAAAATGTAATGTAGTTTTGTACAAAAACTGATGGAAATATAAATAAAATTTATTTTGTGTTAAATATGTCTTGGGGTAGTAATGCTGCTAGATTCCTCTAGAGGGAGACACTTTATTAAAGGAGTCATGCAGATTTATACTAAAATAATAAACAATTTGAAATGAATCAACAGAAATTGCACCAGATCAGAAATTTATCTTCTTTAGACAAAAAAAAAAGTTTTTCTTTTGAACTAAGCTTTAAACAGACTCGTCCCATGCTGTTTGGCACTTCCTGCTTATTTGACAGGATGACTGATGGAGGTTTCAGCTCAGGGCCCGGTCTGCAGCCCTAAGGGTACTAACAGCCAGAGCTAATTGATAAATTCATTATGACTGTCTGGCAAGCCAGAGAGATAAGCTGTAGCGGATAGTCTGCACATTCGAGTACACACGGCCGACTGTACCACATGTCTACCGCCGAGCACTGGAACAATTTGTTTTGTCTTGACTTTGCAGTAACTATTTTTACAAAAGCAAAACCACGACTTTCTCACAATTCATTTCACAGTGGCAGAGCAGTCACAAGGATCAATCTAACGGCTTGAGGGGGATCTCAAAGCAGCGGTTGTTGGTCGAACATCTAAATCTTTCCGCTTTCATTGCAATGTGTTTGCTTGATTTTCTGAAGCATTAACTTTCACTCTGAGGCAGTGAGTCATTCCTCACATCTGTAGAGAAAAACATTTTACTTGTGTACCTTTAGTCTTCCATAACACTGAGGATTCAGGGTTAATGAGTAAAATCAAGATAAGCAACTCAGATTAAGTTGACTAGGATTCTCTTGAGAGTTTTTGAGCCTTTTGTGTGTTATTTTGTTCAGATCAAAATATGATCTGAACATCATGGGCACCAACTAAGTACCATGTTTTAAAAAAAATTGATTTGAATTAAGTTTTATAAATTGTTATGGAAATGACCCCTACTGCAGCTGGTAGTGGTATGAAAAACTCCACGGAAGTACACAGGAAGCTCTGTAATTAAAGAGTTCAGGTTAGCTGCTGAACTAATAGAATCAGGGTAAATAAAAAGACTCGAATAAGAAGCCAATAACCTTTCTGGGATCGATGAATGAGCTTTGATCCGAGGGATGCTCCTTCAAGTGCTTGTTAGTGTGAGGATCCAAACGAATGAGGCTGTGTAAGCAATCAAAAAACTCCTCTTCTGCCTGGGCGGCAAATCACTGAAAACAAAGCTCGGGAGGAAAATGGGGAAGCAAGAGGGATGAGGACACATGAGGTTGCGTGGAATCAGAATCCAAGACAGATCAGGTTTAATCAGAAACCTTATCAAAGGACCGGGCAGAACTTGGTGGTCAGGAGCAGAAATGATGCTCAGAGGTCAGAAGCTCGATGGAAAAAATCGAGAACTAGGTGAAAAGGGAGAATTCACGACAAATGAACAAAGTCTTAAGAGAAGATCAGATGTGGATGTGAAATAAACACTGGACGTATACATGCAAGAGCTTTGATAATCTGGAAAGAATCTATGGGCTGGAAAAAAGTGAGGTAGATAAGCAGAGAACCGGCAGAGAAACAAAGCAGGTTAACATACAGTGCTAAGCTTCAACATCAGGAGACCAGCCATTTTAAATAAACTGTAAATGTTTACTGTCCACTGTGAAAAAGGGAAAAGGTCAAACAAGTAAATTAAGAGTCAATTTTGTTCTCTCTACACAATGTCACTATAAAAAATTGTCTAAGTGTTAAAACTGAGCATTTCACACTTACGCATGCATCACAAAGTGCTTTAATTTTGTTGTCGATTTATTTTTTAACAATCAACTTGCCAAAAGTGGTTGAAACAACATAGGTTTAATAAAAACATTTAATTATTTGTGTTCTAAGTTGAGCTAAATGGTTTTTAAATTTTATATACATTTTAAAAACTTTAGAATAATTATTTGTAACTTGTAGTAGGATTTTTTTTCACTCTTTGTTTTTAGTACATTACATTACAGGATGGCTGTCTACACATATTTCATTTTTATCACCAAAATTGTCTCTTCAAACGTAAGTAAAAAAAAACAACCTAAAATTACGAAAAAATGTATTGTGATTTTTTTTTACCTTCTTTTTACTACTAGTATGTAATAAACAGATGTGTTAATCATATGAGGTCCAAAACAAAAACATGTATTTGCATGTTTGCCTTATTAAATGAAAAGTATCAAGTTTTCAAATTATTTTGGGCTCAATAAAATAGGGGGGAAAAGTAGCCCATTCCCAGCAATTAAGACACAATTTGGGTCAGTCGTTCTCTGAAAATGCTCGCTAAAAGTCTAATAAACAAAATAAAGTAGATTTGGGTTCACTTAAATCTGCTTTTTGAGAAAAAACCACTGGATAGTTGTGATTATATTTAATGTAAAATGAAATATTCAAAAAGCATTGTATTTTATTGGTAAACATTTTGCTCTTGATTAGAAATAAAAAGACTTTATCTGCTTCATTCACTTGTGCTTGAGGGCCAATTTTGTATTGCAGTCAGCACAAAATCAGTTCAGGAACCAAAAAACTTGGACATCATTGGTTTGCTTGATGTTAACACTTGTTAAAAGACTAGATGAAGCACTTCACCTTCTTAAACTGAATGATGTATCTTAACAGCTTGAGATCAGGATGACTAATTATGATGGTGATTATTGAAGTTGACTATCATAAATAAATATGTGTGGTTAATGAATCATGGTCACAAATTCACAATCCAAGTTAAACAAGGTGTCCAGCATGTTAAATGTCTCTTCACAAATTAGCAGATTGTTGCTGTAAATGCCTGGAACGTCCCTGCAGACCAGATTGCTCGTCTTATTCCCCTCCCGACAAGTTAGCGCCAGGCCCATTAGCCTCAACAGGAAGAGTGCTTTCTCAGAGAGCAGGTTTAAAAGCTCAAACATGATTCTGGTTTCTTCTGTTTACTGTCTAAAAGCAACATGTCTTTTTTCTGTTCCAAATACACTCTGGCGTTTCATTAATTTGCCATTTTAGAAAGATATTAAGAATTCAGTAGCTCATGAATGATTTCTGAGACTGGTAATGCCTACAAAATATATATAATATCTTATTATTGAGCTCAGTTTGCGTGACTACATAGATTTTCTTCACGTCTAACATTCTATAGCCTCTGAAAAATTTGATTACCAAAAGCTATGACATAAAAAAGCCTTCAAGATGTTGCAATAATTAACTGCAGCTTCCTCTTTAAGTCATGAACACTGTGTTGCAATGCATTCTTATTTGATGAGAATGTTTTAGTATCATCCACCCTCAAGAACTTGAGGTTTGAAAGGCCACAGTCACAGTTTCTTTGTGTCTGCTGTTTTCTAATCGAAAGAGCTAGGCAGCTTAGTTTTTGGATGGATTATATGTGTGTTGTACTTAAATATTTTATGAAGAAAATTTCAGAATTTGGAATATGAATAAGACAGAAAAATAAGATAGGATGTATTGATAGCATAAATTTATTTCAACATCTTGTTGAATGTGTGACAAAAACACTGAGATGCTTTATAGCTTTACGGGAAAATGAAAAACTGCAAAACTTTTTTAAAAACAGATGTTGAGCAATAATTCTGCACAAACTCTGTGCCAAACTGGTGTCAATGAACACAGCTTGTTAGAATAAATCATTTAAATGGCTCAAGGTCACTGTTATCATCTTTTTATGAGCTACCAATAAAGCATAATCGAGAGCTAAACTACTAAACCTGTGTTGTTTATCTCAAAGCTCAAAGAATTTTTTTTTCAGATTTCACAACCACATTTTTCTCAATTTACATACATACTTCAGATACTAAAACATTAGCTCTCTATTGCCCCATTTTTACTCTTAAAAATACAGACCTAAAGGTTTGTGCAGGTCATTGCTTGTCTTAAATCTTAAGTTGAAATTCAAAATAGACTAAAGCAACAGTTCGTATCTTTCGATATCAATGATGATGACAAAGATGCTCCACACTCATGCCAATCTATCAATCCTGAGTTCAAATGGCTTGTGCAAGCTGTATGGGCTTGTCAGTGTCAGTAAAGAAAATGAAATAACAATTACAACAAATAGTATTTTCCCCTGAAACACAGACTGATGTCTAAACCATCCAAAAGCAGGTATTTTTTAGGACTGGCTTACTCTAAATTCGTCTTTATTTATGTGTGTGCATTTGTACCGTCACTGTTAAACATGAGGGATAAGCTTCCTTCTTCTCTTGGGCCTGGCACTGCTCCAGATCTACTGCCTGATGAAAAACCAACAGCAAATTCCTGCCTTTATTAGCTCAAGGCTCAGAGACATTTGTTGTATCACATTTGACGTATCAGAGGTTGATCCAGGGCCCTTGTTGTTGCTCTCTGCCTTTCTTTCTCTCTCCTTACAACAACAAGGCCTGTTCTTTGCTCCAGATGAGGTACGATGGGTAAAATGGTTGCGTGCAGACATGGCTATGCCCTCAATAATTATCTCGCTGCCTCTGCCTCCAGGTGTTGCGCAGACAGCTAATGATGGGCTGTCTGAGAGCAGGAGAAAGCAGTGGGTGAGGCAACGAGCGGCGCAGAGGGCGATCGGCAGCTGTCAGCAGTGCGACAACTTAGTGGCACATAAGAAAATTAAAAAAGAGATAAGAAACAATACATTTCTGTGTGGCTTAGCTTATTTTAAAATTTGGCAGTGTTTGTCATGAAGCAGCTTGCAGCGTTTTCACATTTTTAATTGACTTCATAGGGTTTTTTTATTATGTCCAATAAAAACACAAATTTATATTGTAAAGTGGAATGAAAATTTGGCACTGGTCTGAACTTCTTTTACTGTAAAAATATGAAAGCATTGAGCTCACATAACTCTGATAGCTGCTAAAGAAAATCCAGAATCCACCTGTGTGTAATTTAATCTTGTTTAAAGCACAGTGGTGGCCGCATCATTCTATAAGAGAGGCTTTTCTTTAGCACTGACAAGTAAGCTGGACAGAATTGGTGAGAAGATGGATGGAGTTACCTGTAAGAGGCTGAAACATTTTAAGCCTGAGGTTAGCAAGGAAGCAACCCTACAGACGCAATCACAGCTATCACTGTTATAAATAAACAAAAAGAATATCCATGGTTAGACTTATTCAGTCAAAGTCCACACATTAATCTAATTGAAAATCTGGAGCAAGACATAAAGATTGATGCTTACTGACCCTATCTATCAAATCTGATTGATCTTGGACTCATTTGAAATCAACAAGAGGCAAATAATTCAGCATCTCTATGTGCAAAGCTTTAGAGATATATCTCAAGCTGCCTGGACTCATATTTTCTTCCAGTATTTTTTTAGATGTTTTAAATGAGAATATATGTGGGGGCTTTTTTTTTTTTTTTTTCCAAATGACTAATTGCTGTTGATCTTATGTCCTAATTTCTTCTCACCCAAAATTTCAATCTTTTTGTTTTCCAACTTTTGTATGTTTTTCAAAATGAACACACAAATGGCAAGTAATTACCAGTTGACATGAGTAGGTTTGTGCACAGTGATGACAGCAGGAAAATGAGATTCGCATTGGAAATAAAGACATTAAACTTTCCAGTTAAACATCTGTGACCGAATAAAGGCTTATGCAATGAACACATACTTGAGTTATATTTATCATACATCTGTAGCAATGAACACCAATCACTGTTACCACAGATGTCTTCATATATGGAGACATCTATATATGAAGACATCAGTCAAGAAAGCTGATGACGTGATCCAGTTAAAATGGCCTGACTCCGCTTTTAGCTTCATCTTGGCCCAGACTAACCTCATCTGCATGCATGTAAAGGCCCAGTCTGATTAGAAGAAATGTCAGTGGCTAAATGTAACTAGGTCATTCAGACAGTAAAATCTATGGTATTGAGGATAAAAGCTGTATGGTATTTTGTTTTGACACAAGTGTTTCTGCTGCTTGATTGTAGTGGAAAGACTGATCACAAACCACTTGAGCTCCTTGTAGGAAGAACGTCAAGTTTCCAAAGTGGTTGAAACTAATCCTGCAGCTCTAGAGATTGGGTTTGTATACAGTCATGTCAAGCGACCTGACTCTATAAGAACAGAAAATTACCAAGAGGAGTGGTTTAACCAGTGTGTATAAACTTTAGGGTACATGAACTGTGAGTGACACCGACGCTTGATTAAAGACATGCAGCTCATCATGCTGACAGAAAGAAAAAGAAAACCTCCCACGATAGTAATAAACGACAGAAATCACAAGAATGCCTTGACTCAGATGAGTTGCATCTCAACGAGTGAAGGATTATCATTCCTTTTGCACTTGTACACACCTGCAACGTGGAGCAAGAGACACCTCATAAAAGATTGTATAATTCATCGTGTGGCAGCCAGTTTATCTGAAAGGTCCAATCAGCTGCCAGGATGATAAGTAATGCACTAGTGTCCCATCTAACTAACTCATTAAAAAGTTTCCAGCAAATATCTATTTGCTTAAAGGTGCAAATACATCTTATTGTCCAACAAGATTTGTCCAAATCAGTATGAAGTTACTGCAGTATCCAGCTAAGGCTTCTGCCAGACACCTTTATCTGCTGGAGGGGTAAACATGTCCAATGCAGTTCTAGTTTTTGGTGTGAGGCCTAACTTTACAGAAAACTTGTTCTCCTGCTTCATAAAGTCAGTGCTTTGTTTTGAACGTCATTAAACTTAATAACTAGGGTTTCAGCTTCTCTCCGTCTGGCTCTCTCCCACAATAACAGCTTTCTGACCACAGCATGCAGGGCCGGTCAAATGACAAAGAGAGAAAAATATAAGTATAGTCTGTCTTTTATTGTGTACGTCAATGTTAAGGGTGAAGTATCCTCTAGTTTAGTTTACGGTGTTTCCAATCTTGGGATCTTTGTTGCATGGTGTATCCCTTTTGCATACGTTTGTTTAAAGGAACGGTATTTTGTTTTTCCAGACATATAGTGCCATTTTACAGCACAATGAAGTAACTATGCCAACTTCTGCTGTATATATCAACCACAACTTAAGAGAAATCAGGTTGTTTGTCCTTATGCTGTTAACAACCATTCTTAGGAGCGCTGGACTGATAAGTAGCTCATATAAAAAGCTCAGCAGACGGTGCTAATTGCTGCTGGCTAGTCTGAAGGAGCTGAGTGCGGGAGAGGTAGGAGGGGGGATGCTCAGTGATGTGTAAACTCGGCTGGAGTCTGCAGCTCCAAGGAGAAACTTTGTGTAAATACGTGGCACATTATATGAGCAAGAGTTTAAGCGATGTTGTGTTTTTGGACATGTTGTGTTTTTGGACATGTCCAAGAAATTGGTGGCAACCTTGCTTTGATGGAGGTTATGGAGCTTAGGAAAATTTGAATAGCATATTTGTAAGGTGGCATTCGTTCCTATACAAGTAAGAATAAGGGCAGATATGGCACAGATCATTTAAAAAAGTAATTCAATTTGAAACGTTGGACTTCATTTAGACATCCCCAGCGGACAGAGATCTGGGCACGTTCATGGATTCCCACAACCAAGCTGATGTACCCGAACAGAAACTGCCAGATGTGCACTGAGCCGGTCGTTCAGTATCTGGTATTTTTCATTCACGCAGAGCATGAGTTCATCCATTGGCAACATCAGGAAGCTCTTCTTTCTACTCAAAGGAAAAAACTCCCCCAAGAACACATCCTGGTTACTTGGCTAGCTTTCAGCGTCTCATTCCACATTCAAACGTTAATGATAGTTGCAAATATGCAGTGTTATGGTTACAGTTGCACACATCAATCAGGATCTGTCTGTTTCATCAAGGGCAAGAAGAAGAAGAAAAAATTTGCACGTGACCTCTTTCATGCCCCTCAAGTCAAGAACTCGCCATTATTTCTGAATTTTATCCAGGATGATGTCTACTTGTCTGTTAAGGTTTTAAATCATGCCTTTTCTCTGTAGTACATAAAGACAGACCAAAAGACTCAGTAAATATAAAGCAGAGTGGAAATAGGATAAATAAAACAAAGCGGAGCACAAACAACTATGCAAAACTAAATTCTTGAGTTATTTTAGAATTGAGTGTAGAATGGCCTTTCACCTTGACTGGATTATGTTCTTTTTCCTCTGCAATATAACTTAGAAAAAGGGTCATTGTAGGGAGGTGTTTTTCTGATGCCAGGGCGAACACATGTGTAGGAGGCAGTTCTTTCAAAATCTACAGCAGCCCTGAGAACAGCTGTTTCCTCTTTATCAGATTTCAGATAGCACACAGCGGATACACGGGAGAACCGCCAGAGGTTATGAGATATAAAATGACAGAGGCAGCCAGACTGTCAACTTAAATTCTCTTATTAAACATTTGTTTTGTTTTTAATGAATAAATAACATGTTCCAGTCAAGACAATGAAAAAAGACACCACACTTTCAAAGTACCTTTTCTTTGCGCTTACATTTTGAGGTAAAATACAATTACCAATAACAACATGAGTTTTCTCCTGAGGCCTGGATGCTAGCCATCTGCTCCGACTTTGTTGTCAACCTTGGGAATATATGTGAGAGTTTTTCCTCTCTCCTCTTTTCTTAATCCTCTCTCTCATTCTTGTTGTGCTCTGGACTGAGAATTGTGACCACTTAACTAATTGTGTGGTGAAAGATGTTCTGAGGGTGATTATTAGGGTTCGGTTGCAGAAAGTTTCCAAAGCGACGAGACGGGTTTTCTGTAAGAGGAGCACTCCAGGCGACTGTTAAAAACAAGAATCCACAGCCATCCCAGCAGCTGCCCCAGGCTTACGTGTTCTCATAATAACACACTGGTTTCAAGCAGTCAGTGATTATAAAACTGGAGTATTTCAACAAGAGGACAAATAACTTTTTTTTTTTTACTTATATTCCAAAGTATTTTTTCTTGTATTTTGGAAAAATTGCAGAACCCAGGAGCCAGAAAACCAAACTTTTTCCTAAACTCAACCAAGTTGTTTCCTGAATGTAGCAAGTTTTTAATGCCTGTCAACAAGCCAATCCTGAATGATTTGTAACCTATCCATCCTCACACAAAAAAGCAAAACATAAAAATTGGCGCAAAGTTTTATAGCATCCTTTCTTGCTTCATGGAAAGTACATTTAGTCATGGTTTTCTATGATTTTATTTGTTGGGAAGGAGAAGCTGGATGATCAACTCCTGAAGAAATAAATATTATAAATCAAATATAAATATTTGTTTTGTCAAGTCAAGAGCTTCATTGTCATCTTGGCCAATTAGACATTGAGCTTAGAAAGATTAAACAACCACACTTGGTGTGGAGATAAATAGAGCTTTACACCAAATATTCAAAATATAATTTTTTTTTTAATTCAATAAACAATTACAATGGAGCTAATATTGTGCAAATATATGGGTTTTGTAGCGCTCAGTTGCTGTGAATCAATGTGATATTTATATATTAGAAGTAAAAAGTATTTGTTTCTCAAAACTAAAAATTAAAACTCTGTTGTTTGTGTGGGTTTAGAACATGTCTCAAACCTACAACTCTACATATGAAGCCAATAAAGAGTATTTTTCATTACTGCCAGTTGAGTAATAAACCCTGCCCCAGCTTCGCACATTTTCACCCCGCACTTCAAAGCGCTGTCACTCTTCTCCTCTCAGGGCTGAGATTGGTCTTGAGAGGATTTGGACCTGCAGGTTCTGAGGTTCTCGAATCTCTCCATGAGGCCCGAGGAGTGGAAGGAGCTGCAGCTTTGTAAAACAGATGTTCCCGCTCAGCTCTAAACCAAATTACGCAGCGAGCTCGGAGCCACAGGCCACAACCACATGGATGCTGATTGAACGGCAAAGAAGGGGCAAGAAAAGCAGATCCGGCTCAATAAAGCGGCCACATCACGAAATCTGGTCAGCCTTTGAGACGTGAAGATGAAAGGGATATTGACATCACTATGGAGACTAAAAGGAGAGCTGGAGGCTTTGGCGTTGGTACCCCACTGCAGTTTTGTTTTCAATGTCGATGCATTAAAAATGTGACAAATGTGTCTCAAAAATAAAGTGCAACCTCACAATTCTGATGATGCTGAGTTTAATTCCCTAGATTTGCAGGGGAAATTACATCTTTTCACCAAATTCTATAATAAGCAGAAATAAAATATTATTTTATGGTGTGGAAGCATTACTTTGAAAAGTATTTGGGGTGTAATACTGTTGAGCTGATCATCGTCTGTCTTGAGAATAAGTACCAACATAATGTTTCACCATCTCTCAATTCTGTTATGAAATATCAAGTTGCATTAAGATATATGACTTAAAGTGTTCTCAGAAAGGTGCAAATGAAATTCCTTTTACTTTATTTAATTTTCATGTACTTTCTAGTTTTAGTACATTTTGGATGACTGGCTTTGTATTTCCCTTTGCATCAAATCACTGTTAGAGGGTTTGAGGCTGCACGCACCGTCAAACAAGTTTTAGTGGAAAAATTGAAGAATTTAGCTTTTATGTAAGGTTTCTGTAAAGTCTTGATACTTGAGATTCAACAAAGGTTTTCCCTAAGAAGACCTGGCTAGCTTGGTTTCACATCTGTTGACTATTTATGTTTTATTAAGTTTATTTCTTAATTCTGCATGCATTGTGTTGTGGCTTTTTTCTTCATAAGCATAGAAGGGACATAAGTTGTAGTGCGTACCAAAAAATGAACAAAATATGTTTAAACAGTAGTTTATCTTGAATGGATAGGGTTGATTTCTATTCTATCAATTGTAAACATTCATCCTGTCATCGTAGATATTTTTCTTCACAGATTATTTTCTGCTGATCTAAAGTGACCATTCTTTAGCTTTAGCAGGGAAATCTAAAACAAACATGCTATGAGAAATTGGTCAAACTACTCAGTTAAAATACATAGAAAGTGCACAAACACTGCTGTTCAATATTTTGCCAGCACTATAGTGTAAATACAGATTATTCTAGAAATTTAATAATGGTATTATATACACTGTTGTTTATTTTTTTTTTGTAAAGATATATATATATATATATATATATATATTTTTTTTTTTTTTTTGCACAGAATTTCAAAGATTTTAGAAAATATTTCTCAGACTTATTCAAACTTTATCACTTTGAATTATTACTGGACTAAACCTGGAATGAAAACATGGCTAGACCTTAAAGTAAATCATGCATCAAATTGTTGAACACTGTTGAAAGAGTCCTGACATTTACAGTAAATGACGTTATGCACCATTGTCTAAAGCGTTTTGTTAGACTGAACACTTACATAAATCACAGCTAACTTGTCAGTCGTACCACCTGGTCTGAACAAAACTCTACAACCATCCCCTCCTTCTGTCCTTTTTTACCTGACGATCTCCTTTTAGCTGAACAATTATCCTGTGAAATTAAGCGCAACAAAAAAAACTTTTACAGTCCCTGTCATGAACAGCGAAGCTACTGGATTAGAGAAGATTCATCAAGCTTAATAATGAGCTTCCATTTTCCTCTGGGCATAAAATGTACCACGAAGCTCGCGTCCTTTAGTGACCACGGGAATCTGAAAAGTCGGCAGGAATCAGCTTTGCACACATTCCCCATCAGTGCAAATGGGAACTGCGGGGTGACATCGATTACATCAAGCATAGCAGACATTTCACTGGGTTTACTCCACATTGAGCCTCAGTCTCAGTGGAAAGAGTGGGAAATAAAGATGAAAGCTGTGCAAAGCAACAAGTTTGTGACAAAAAACAAGGACAGACCTGTAAGTAAAGAAAGCTAAATATGAATCATTCGTGTTTAGTTCAGAAGGTGCAGGCTGCTGATTGACAAGTTCAAGAGCTTGACTGTGATTTTCATGGCTGACTCAAAGCGAACCTTCAGTCTGTTTGGGAAAAGGTGTGGCACCTTAACCCAACTGAAACACTGAACTTGGGTTGGGTTTACTTGCTGCATGCAGGACGCGTCCTCCAAGTTAGTGAGCTCCACTCCTGTTCCTGCTGAACTGAGCCAGTTTTCAGGTAAAACACTGATACCAGTTCAGTAGGCACAGGAGGGCACAGCCCGGCACTCTTTCACAGAGCAAACCTCAGCGTACGAAATTCTGCAGAAGTCAGATCAAACTTATTTATAAAGCACATTTAGAACAACAGGGTTGATCACAAAGGTGATGCACAATAAACCCCCTGAAACAGACAAAAGGATTTAATGAAAACAGTTTTGTTTTGTTTTTTTGCCTTATACACAGGTCTGAGTTTTATAGTTTGCTAAAAGCAATCCCACATCTGTGCTTGAATACCAAACAGTTTTAAAATACAGTGAAATAACACAATCTTGTTCCTAAAGCATTGCACAAAAGCAGCCAATGATTTGATTTGCTTTTAATTTAGTCTGTAGCATATTTAGAAACACTTTTAGTTAATTGTGTGCAAACAAAACTTACAGAAAAAAAATATTCTCATGCTTCATGAGCTTAGTATTTGTTTTGAACGCTCTAAGACACAGGTGTCAAACTCCAGTCCTGGAGAGCCACTGCCCTGCAACTTTTAGATGTGCCTCTGCTGCACTACACCTGAATAGAATAATTAGGTCATTAGCAAGGCTCTGGAGAACTGATCTACACAAGAAGGAGGTAATTAAGCCATNACACCTGAATAGAATAATTAGGTCATTAGCAAGGCTCTGGAGAACTTATCTACACAAGAAGGAGGTAATTAAGCCATTTCATTCCAGCGTTCTGTACCTGTAACACATCTAAAAACTGCAGGACAGCGGCCCTTAAGGACTGGAGTTTGACACCCCTGCTCTAAGATGTAATAACTAGTGTTTTGGCTGCTGTCTGGACAAAGTCTGCAAAGCATGCTCAATGAAACAGAAAGACCAGAAGTGCTGGAACAAAACCCACATTTCTTAGCTCAATCAAATATGCTTAGTCTACATTTCGCATGCCATGCACACAAATATAAGTCCCGCTTTTCATAAACTGTCCGCACAAATTGTATTTTCACAGCTCACTGGTGTTGCCACAAATATTAAATCCCAGACATTATTCTAACAACAAATGGCATCTGAAGTCAGAGTCTCCAGCAACAATCCTCTAAAACAATTCCCAGCATCATAACAGGGTCATTTCTTGCTTCAAGTTAAGGCTTTTACTATAGTTTTTTTCCGCATCTTATCTTGTTTTACTGTAATGTTTCTAAACGCTGAGAAAATATCTATTGAAGTAAGTCACTGGACAAGGAAAAATATTTCAAGCTTACACATCTTATGCGTATGACAATATCTCTAACTTCAACTAGACTATGTGAAATCTTTACTTTGTGCAACTCAAAATGGGATTAAAAAACTATTTATGTTAATAAAAAAAATAAAAGTAATATAGTCACAAAGGGAGGGTATAAAATGTTATGTACTCTGAGTTTATCATGCTGGAAGTGTTAATATTACTAATATTTACCTTTACTACTAGTTTTTATTCTAAAAACAGAGCTGCACAGGAGGGTTATGACAAACTTCAAGTTATATTTAAGAATCTTTTTGTTTCACTCCTTTGCAATAGGTTGCACCAACCCTGTAAAAAATGAGTTTAATACTGAGGTACATATACTGTGACATTCTCACAGATAAAGATTAATGGCATCACTGTAAAATGGCTCCATTTCAGACTAAAGATGAATGCTACCATGAGTCAGAAAACACAAGTGCTCGTGTGTTGGCTCCAAAATACCTTAAACAGACTCTGAAAGTCATCAAATCATCAGAAAACTCAAGTCTTGGATCCACTGGTGTTAGTTGTGTTAGTCAGCAGAGTGGGGTGGAGCGAGAACATTAGAAAAAGATGGAAACTGTAATTCAAACTTTTGTGGTCAGAGTGAATGTTGTGATTTCCATCATAACAGGAACGTGTTAAGTGGATAAAAGAACACCATGGACATACCATAGGCTAATAAAAATGTGATATTTTTTTTTATAAATTAAAAAGTAAAACTGCCTTAAGTAAAATTACAACTTGTCCCTTTTTTGAACTGGATTGGTATTTCCTTCTTTCCTTCCTTCCTTAAAACATCAGTAAAAGAAATGCAGGCAAAAAATAGCAACAAATAAATAAACGATTTGTAAAATCAAAACCAAAATATGCTTGAAGAGCAGCAGGAAGAAGCAGTAACTTATCCAGTCACAATAAACATTTAAACTCTCAATCAATAATGACACTCTATTCACTTTATGATGATATATATTTGAGATTTTTGATTTTTTTTGCACAGGCTTGAATGCTGTTAATGCAGGGATAAAATTAGAAGAGACGTCATGAGCTTGCTTCAATTTTTTTTTTCCAATTGTGTAAAGTTCGTATAGTATTTTAAATTATTGTACATGGGTCACCTGGTCAGATTTTTGGGTCAGTTTATGAGAATATACTGACCTAAATGACAAAAGTTTCTTTCATGCACAAGGAGAGCAGTACAAGTTCAAAAATCCCACTTCAGGCCGTAATCATGACCTTATTCTCGGTACACGTCATTTCATCTCCTCCTGACCGCTCACTCCTCCTTCCCTCCCTTGATCCCTTCTTCTTTCAGCTTATCCGAGATCATCAAGTTCAGTCCATCCACCGGAACAAATCCTCCACGTTGAATCAACTATTTCACCTCGGGCACTGAACTTAGCCACTGTGAACAACACATTGCAGGGATCAATGCTCACCAATTAGCTAAGCTCTGTGCCTTTAGCAAGTGGGCGGCTGGCTGAGATTTATGCAGACCTTTACGTGAGACGTCGGCAGTGAAGTCAGTGGTTTCAGATTCTGCAGAGTGTTCAGAGGGTGCAGTGGAGGGATCTCCACTTTTATCTTAGTTATCCAAATAAATTTCTTGTTTATAAACCCTAAAATCCAACATCTGAAATATAAACCTTCTCCTGTGTGGCTCTGGCTTGCATTTACATCCATTTCCTGGCACATTAGAGCAGAAAGTGGTGAGGATAGTTTAAATTTCAAACAGCTGCAGCCTTAAATACACACAGACACAACTTAACCTTTTAGAGGTCTGCACAGATGGGTTGATAGCATTTTGGTTTAATTCCTTCAGCGCTCCAGAATCCGGCCTCAAAATGAGTCCCTGAGTGGAAATATGAGGTCGGGACAGACGTCCTGCTGAGCTGTGAAGGAGTGGAAATCCCTGGCAATGTGATTTTTGTTTCTCTTTGTGCATCAAATCACGGTGCCAGGAACCCTCCCCTAAACAGCGAGACCAGAGGCCCGGTCTCCACCTCTCTGCCCTTTACCGCCCTACGCATTGTTACATTGTTTTTGGACTCCAGATGCTTCTTTTCCACAGCAGCTGTGGAACACCTGCGACCTGCAGAAAAAAAAAAAAAGGAGAGAGAGAGAGGAGAGATATTAGATCCATTATTTCTCTCTGTAAAACAAAACCTTCATATCAAACCTCGCAGTGTTTTGATGATAATATATGATGCACTTAAAGGCACTCATCCAAGCCCTGCACTGGAAGATGACGCAACGTAATGTGGGTAACAGAAAAATCACATTTGTGAGATAAGATAAAAAAAATTAAAAAAAACTCTGCGGGTTTTTTGTTGCAGTGATCAGCAGGAAGCAGCAGATGTGGAGTCTAGCTGAAACATGCAGAGCCAGCTACCTGCTCAATTGTTTTAACGCAAACCAGGAACTCTAGGAGTGCACTGCCAGTGGGTGTCTGTGTAGCCGGGGTTTCAGTTTAGACAGAAAGAGTTGGTTTGTTTTTCCACTGTTTAAGGCTTAATGTTGCTGGATGAGGACACAGAAAAAAAGAAAAAAAAACACTTCGGCCATTTTCACAACTTCCTCCTTGCAGAATTGTAAATGTCATGGTGTACATGATCTATTCCATCTTTTGTTGTGTTTTGTTGTTGTTTTTGTTTGTGCTGCTTTGCAGAGAAATTTTCCAGCCCACCCTGGTGGGGAAGGAATAATGACAGGATTGTTGAGCGGTGAGGAGGAGGATGAGGTTAGGGCTGAGTCTCAGAGGTTTTTCCTTGATCACTTTTTGTGCATCATCTCTTCTCTTTCATTCCAGACTTTAAACCATCTGGGCTGGCGGAGTTTCCTAACAACAGCGGGAAGATGCCGCTTGGAAAAGTCTGGAAAGTTTTAAAACTTCATTTAAGTGTTTTCCATAACTAAATACAATAACTAAGAAGAAAAGTCAAATGTTTTCTTCTGTTGGAGGGAAGATAGTCTGTTTTACTTATGCTTTAATTGATTTATGTAAATAGAAACATATTATATTAGAAAACAATCAAAATCACAGTCTTTAAAAATGAAAAACCTTAGATATCCTCTCTGAATAAAGATTCACATTTCATATTTTTCTCCATAAAGCCTTGGTATTCATGCACAGAGCCTCAGTACACGTTGTACAACCTTTAAAAAGGCATGCAGACGTCTTCCAGACAGAGAAATATGCCTGTGCTGTCAAGCAGTGTGTTAACAGTCAGCCACTCCCTGCACAGGAATCATGAATAAAAATGTTTGTGTAGATTGTGGGATCTGGAACAAAAAGTTGCGCATCAGTGAACAGCAAAGGCAGAGTGAGGGAATGCCTGCGTGTGTACGCTTCATTTGCATGCACAACTTGTGGCGTGTTAGTCTGACAAAGGAAAACGAGAAAAAACGCTGAAGATGTGTGAATGAAGGGAGTGGCCGCTGCCCACTAACGCCATGGTGAGTCAGTGTTTGTTTGATGGGCGTGAAAGTCGAAATGGGAAACGAGTGACTGGTGAGGCTGCTGTCAGACTAAAATGAACGATTGGTGACATCTGGCATAAAATCAAGGGTAACGTGGCAAAGATTTAAGTGATTCAAGGTCCTGTTAGTAAAAAGTATTTAAAAAAGCATGTAGAAATTTATAAATGTATTCTGTTATTTTTTAGACATATTCATTCCTAATCCAGAGCCCACATGTGTGCAGGAGTTACTCATCACTTTAGTTGGTTTGTCAAATGCCAGATTTAAGATGTAACGTCTGTGTGTGTCCAGTGAGCAAGATTTATAGCCTGAAGGAACTTATTATTGCATAAAAGGCTGAAGATGTAAGCAAGTCATCAAATTTAGAAAGCACACGGTTTGCACGCTCAGCCAAACAAACTGACCCCGTTCACGCTTGTTGGGAAAATCAGTCAACAAAAGGGAGTTAAGGCAGCGTAGCAAACTGAAAAATGCAATAAATACCTTTTAAGATCTAAACATCTTCATGTGTCTCACTTTTTAATGCTCTCTCGCTGCATTTCTTCTCTCAGAGGATGACAAAAACCACAAACCGTTTACTGAAAAGCACTTTCTCATGTAGCTCAGCTCTGCAGTTGGCAATGTTTACACAGGAGATGTAGAGATAAATGTGGTGGTGACTGCGGGCGTAGCATTCACATCTGAATCTAGCTGTGCCATGCTGATGTCACGCTGTGTTTCTCACTTTGGTGCAACTGTGATTTGTCACCTTTTTAAAAAAAGAGCACAAGGAAAGTGTTTGGATGGAGACGGTGAAACAAGAGAATATCTGAAAAAAGCTTTTAGCCAATCGCTGGCATGAATGCAACACCTGGTTGATGCATTTTTTAAGTTAACATTAGAGTTGTTGTCTGTTTTGTGCATCTAAGCTTGAACGCTTGTAGCTTAAAACATTTCACTTTTTAAATTAATTGTTCAGTGCCAAATTTTGAGTTACTTGAAAACAAAATTGTTAGAACAATGGATACCATAAGCTAAGGAAATTTACAAAAAGCTGCATAGAAATCACAAACAGTATAAACCAGAAGCATTTAAAATTGGAGATAAAATAGTTTCTAATTTACTGACTACAGTATAATAAAGCAATTTGTCAATACAGAAGCAAAATTTTAGAAAAATCCAACCATTAATTTGCTGAAAAAAATCTAACACAAAATAATAATAGCTTGGAACTGATTACCGTAAATGTTGGTAGCCGTACTAATAAATGTAAAAGAGGAATTTGCATTTCATGCCTTTAATTATTTGCAAATTGACCTGAAAAATCAGGACATACTCTTTCTGAACATTTTCAAAGGACTTTTTAATAACTCTGAGACAGAGACATCTGGCTGTAGATGCTTTCCTTAATTAACTTTGAGAAACATCTGTGTGTATCTGTGCCTGTGTTCTGATTTTTGTACCTTTAATTTGTGCCTGTTTTGCCCAGAACACACAGAAAGTGCATAACAATTTACTTGCCGTCTAGAAACTTTTAATTAATAACAATAAGCCGATTTCTAATAGCCACTCTTCAGACAAAAGAACATGTGATTCAAGAAAGACACATATGTGATAATCTCTATAAATAAAAAAATAAATACTCATCTAAACCTACCCACAGAAATATCAATACAGTCCGGGCGATTAGCAAAACGTTTAAGCCACCTGGAAATGTGATTAAAAAAAAAAAGGCTGGATAAAAAACTCTCCAAGGTTCAGCGTTAGAATTGAGCATACAGTGACAAATCAAAATGAGACATTTTCACCCCATTGAATATGTTCAGTAATTATTAATCTAAAACTAATAATGAAGAAAAATATAAAAGGAAACTGAATGTGAATATAAATTGTAGGTGCAAATATTAAAGTTTATTGGCAGCCTTATGCTTATATGTAAATAAGGCCAACATTAATGTTCTGCTCAAATCTAAACTTTGATGTATTTTAAAATGAAAGTAATTCAAAATGAATGTTTTAAGTAGGTGTGGAAAAAGACCACTTTCTTCCAGAGTTTGGTTGTGATGAGATGCAGATCTAATACTTTTATTAGATTTTGCATATATATATATATATATATTGTCTGCATTAACTAAGACTCTTCAAACCGGACCAGCAGATGACTCACTGCAGAAGGAACTTTAATCAGGGTGGCTATAAATCATTAATATCAAAGCATGGCCCTCGGCAACATCAGTATTCACCACTGAACAACCGAAATCACAAAGTAACAATAATTATCTATCATGGCATTAAACCTCATAGCTAACCATAAGAACTCCTGAGTTTCAGCGGCTGCTTTTCTAAGTTCCTGTAGCATGTAGTTGAGCTTGTGTATCATGTTAACAAGAGCAATAGGAGGAGAGTCCAGCTTGATTATTTACAGTCCTTTCCTCAGTCAACATCTTTACTTAAAAGTAAACACAAACTTTCTCTGCTGCTGCTGCTTGTGTAACAATACCACAGCTCCGTCTGCGTCCATCGGTAGGGATGTAATTTGTCACAAGACGTTTGAATGAGACATGATGCCCTGTGTTAGGTAAAATGACTTTACATGAGCTCAGATCTTAAATAAGATTTTACCACAAAGTCATTTATTATTAAAAAATGTTTTTTATCCTGGTACAGTTGTTAATACTGTTACGTTGCAGCGAGAAGGTCCTGGGTTTGAACCCTGACCTGTGGTCTTTCTGAATGGAGTGGGTTCTCTCTGGGTACTGTGACTTCCTCCCATAGTCCAAAAGCAGCTGATCTCTAAAAACTGTTACTCCTCTGTGTCACTGTGCTGCCATGTGACAGACTGCCAACCTGTCCAGGTTGCACCTCATCTCTCGACCCAATGACTGCTGGAGATAGGCATCAGCCATCACTGTAAGGCTAATATATATATATATAAAATTAACTCTACTTTGAGTCTAATGGAAACCTTTGAATATGCCTGTAATCAGTTCCAGGTTTAAAGAATGAATGATTCACTATACGTAAGATAGAAGCTGTAATGTTTTCAATTTTCTTTATCATAACAGCCACAGCTGTCTTTTCCCCCCACAGCAACAAGAATCACCTTCATAACCTACTCCCATGCTCACTTTATTACAAAAAGTTAACTTTTCTCTTTCCGTGCGTCCTCATGATGCACTATGTTGAGACTTTCTAGATGAGCAAAGCTAGTAGAGACGTTGTTTAAAACATTTGTGTCTGTAAGAGTGGTACAAAAAGACTTGGAGGGGAAATTAATTTGATGTTTGAGTCATACTAACTTTTTAAGATTTTATTTGTTGAAAATTTGGAAGACTATGTAACAATACAATGCTACGTGTCATTTTGTGTTTACCTGTCCCTTAAAATCCCATCATATTGAGAAATGTTTCTAGCTGTACTTCCGGAAAATCATGGATATGGGTGTGCAAATTTACTTTCTATATCAACAAAATAACAATAATAATAATAACACCACATGCTGAACATACTGAATTCCTGCTTGGAAATTAGTCTGTTTGTCTTTTCAGCCCAACATTTAACACTTTTACAAGACTCCTAATAGACCAGCGGATGTCAATCTTTACTGTTCAGAAAATCATTTTCACTCTTTTTCTTATGACTACAGAGCAAAAATTGTTCAAAGCCACAAAACCAGTACGTTGACATACAACTCATCACATTTCATAAACACCTCATGCAATAAAATCTATCTTTTTTAAATAAAATAAAATAAAATAAAAACTTTAATTAAGGAATAATAATTCACTCTTAGGGTTTAGTAATACAAACATAACACAGAAAAAGAGTCTGTATAAAAAAGCTAATTCAATCCTTTTCCTCATTTATGGAAAATAAATTAATGGATAACTACCAAGCCATTAGTATTATTTTTGCTGTGGCTAATCTGTGTCGATATTATGTAAAAAAGGAAAGAAGGGCTGATAAATCCTTTTATGTACCTAAATTAAAAAAATGGGTGACCAGTGGGAAGCCCAAAGAGCCAAATGTGTCTCTGGAGCCGCTGGTTGCTGAACCCTGACAGAGACAGCATTGTGTACAAGCATTTCCTACACGATGGTCACAACTGACCAAGCACAAAGGCCTTATCTGAACCAATCGCACCTCTGTAGGTAACTAAAGAACCCACGAGCATTAAAAAGTCATTACCCGTGTTGGCTGGTGCTTGGCTTCATTATTTAGCTCATTAGATCACTCACTCTTGATAATCCAGCCCTCCCATGTGACTGATGATGGGAGCGAGCATAATGCGGGTGCTTTTTCACATGTCCCATTAACAATAATCCACTTTACATAGTTAATGCAATTCAGCGGAGATGTAATTTCATGAAAAAAATCAATCATTACCAACCTTTTCTTAGAAAAGACACAGGATAAGACACAAGAGAGCAAAAGAAAAGAAAAAAAATAGAATTGGAGAACATTATGCCACAAAAAAAACACCCGGTGTTAAATCACATGAATGTGATATTTAAAGAGGCAACAAGTCACTGGTTAAAAGAGGGATTACAAAATGAAAAAGAAAAAACGATCCAGCCCTCCTCGTTGACAGGAACATGATCGGTTATAATGCATGAGGGGAAATGGCACAGCTGCATTAAAGCCTGACGTTGGCTATCTCTGAATCTGATAGCTTTAGCTTTTGCAGCTATTAGCTAAAAGCTGCGGCCGCTCTGATAACATTTGGAATCTGAGGGGGAAGACTGTTATCGAGAACCTTGGAAGAGAGAGGAGCGAGACAGAGAAAGCAATGCTCGGAGGAGGGTAAAACCCAGAAGATGCGACGAATGTGTGAGATCAGGTGACGTAGCCGTGGAGAAAATAAACCCAGACACAACAACGTGGGAATGCCAGGGAACACTATGTGTCATTGCTGCTATTAGTGGAGCCAAAGATAATAAAGTGTCTCCTGCTGCACTTAACTAATCCTTCCTAAATTTCCAACACACCTCCTCTGCTTTCAACTCCACGTTTGAAAACAAAAGCATGCTCTGAAGAAGTTGAATAGGTAAAAAAAAAAATAGAGAGAGGCTGATTCACCTTTTAAAATGACTTCAGATTAAGGAGCAGAGGGAGTGGAGGAGGTTTGGGAGGAACTATTGAGAAGCATCCGTCAGAATGGCGTGTGAGAAGGGCCAAGAGGAGTTGGCGTGTTCGGCTTGTGACCTCTGTAACCAGCAGGCTCCCTCCCACTTCAAGCATGCAATCCCTCCACAAACTCGGGCCTGTTTTTCCACCACACATGGCTTCAATTGGAGTTTACCGCCACCGCTGCTGCTGCTGCTGTTGTTGCTGCGTCTGCAGCAGCCAGGCATAGCACAACAAACCCGATTATGAAATCAGAAACTGGCAAACACTGCAAGCATCCAGCCGGCGGTGTCACTCGGTCACAGAGAGTTCTGTCTTTCCCAGATTCTGTTTGTGTTTTACTTTAATAATTCCTTTTCTTTTCATATACTTACTTCCATTCATATGTTGTGCATGTGTATATAAACGACCCTTCTTTTGGAATCCCACAGCAGAGCCAACAAGGCAAGCTGTTTACTACTTCTTTGCTCGTAAAAAGAAAATATGCATCTGTCGGGGCCTGTATCAAAGGCTCCTTCATTTGGTTGCTGGCTAAGATGGTTTTGAATGTGTGCTGCCTGTGATTGCCTGGGTTCAGACGGAAATTCTCTGCGGTAGACGCAAGGCCGGGCTAAAAGGGCCGAGGGAAACCACGCTGTCCCAGCCACTTTAACACTCTGCATTTGATCTAAGCGAAACCCACCTACCTACCTACTGAAAGGAAAATGCTCCATGCTTATCCATATTTCCTACAAATTAAAGTGCATTTGTTGTTGTTCATTTACTGTGATAAAATAAAATGGTCTTTATGGAAAAGAAAAAAAATCAAGAAAAAGCCATAAGTGATTAACTTTAAGTCCAGTTTGCCACACACCATGTTGGGGACACAGCAAAACATGTGAACAAGGTTCAAGACCCCAAAACTTTTTGTCCTCCATCAAAAATTCTTATGCGTCACAGAAAACAAACACATTCTCACCACCATGAAGGAGCAAACTACAAACTACACATGAAACTGGAGTTAAGGTTCACCTTCCAGGAGGATAAAGACCTCACGCTACAGTCAGAGCACCAATGGCCTAGTCAAAGACCAGAGTATTCATTCCCTATTGAATTTTTTTTCAATTTTTGTCACTTTAGAATAACAGACAAGGACAAAATATGGGACTATCTATCTATCTATCTATCTATCTATCTATCTATCTATCTATCTATCTATCTATCTATCTATCTATCTATCTATCNCATCCATCCATCCATCCATCCATCCATCCATCCATCCATCCATCCATCCATCCATCCATCCATCCATCCATCCGTCTGTCTGTCTATCAAACTCTAATAGAAAACATCTGTTCACTGTTGTCGAGCCAACGCCCATACTAGCATCTGTTAAAATGTAAATAGGCCCTTTTTCTAGATTAAATGTTGATTTTAACCCAAACTTAAAGGCACAGCACCATTATAGTTTGTGCTAAATTGTAGCACAGACAACCGTCTTAGTCTTATTTCATACTACGGTAGGTTCTGTTCACTTTTGAAACCGAACCAGATATTTCTTATTAATCCAAGAAGTGTCACTCACCTGGCTCGTCTAAATTCCTTAGTATCTGGCAGCATTACCCACAATCCGCTCTTATTCTTCATACCCAGCTGATGTAAATCTATTCATGCTGTCTGTGCAATTAAGTCTTGGTGTATTAGCTTTGTTCTAGTGGAACAAGTTCCCTCATACATGGGAACAGCTCACTGATCTAGCAGACACCGATAAAGGGTTGGAACATGCTCAACTATTTGAACTATTTGTCCAGAAATGTTCTAAACTTTTGACTGTAGGGTGAGTTTATCAACCTCCTTTTCCAAACAGCAGAGAGATTATGGCGCTACACAAAACCCCTCATAGTCATGTGACTCGTGCGAGAAAGTGCTGGTACAGCAGCTTCAAGTCATGCAGGTGTGTGAAATATCTCTTTTTCTCTGTTCAGGGAGATTTCAATCTAATGAAAAGTTCTGTAGCTACGATTTGGTCTTGAAAAGGTCTAGAAAAAAAAGGATAACGACCTCTTGTCGAACAAGCAGATCCAATGCCTTCCTGTTTCTCATCAGCCAAAGATCAAAGCCAGGCTGAGACGACTGCACAACCCGTCTGAGGCTGAAGCTCTGATCGGATCTGTTGTCATGTGTTTGTGACAAGTCAGCAGCCGTGAAGGAAAAAACAAGAAAAGGCACAGCAGAAGTCAGCTAATAAGATTTGTGAAAAGAATGCTGCACCCATACTGAGAGGAAGGGGTGTGTGTGCGTGTGTGTGTGTGAGAGAGAGAGAGAGACAGAGAGACTCACCGTACCCTCTGGCGGTCCTCTGGTGGTCCAGGACGGCGTCTGAGTCACATCAGAGTTCAGATGAGGATATTCACAGAGTGGAAGAGACCCCAGTGACTGATTTGCTGGCTGACAAACTAAAATCTGGCTAATAACTGACAAGAAACCCGCCTGGCTGTCTAAGTGACGGAGGCGGCTCCAGAACTCCTTCTGCAGTGGAAATCCTCAGAGGGCTCGACTGCCAGAGCTGTCTTGTCCTGTCATGTCCCGGTCTGTCCACTGCCAGTTCTCTGAGCTCTATGGCCCAGCAAGAAGCAGAGAGAGGTGGGGAGGTGGTGGTGATGTGGAGGGAGGGAGGATAAAGCTCTGTCCCCCAGTTCCCACAGTCTGCTTGGAGAGGAGAGGAGGCAACTCTGCTCCCATAGAGGTCAGTTGTGGAGTTAACACACCCAGCCAGCTGCCTGCCTGCCTGCTACCAGACTCGTCTCCCCTTCTCTTCCCTCCGTCTCTCCTCCCTGCAAGCCTGATCAATCACCCTGAAGACACAGCAAGTGAGCCACTCAGCCCAGAGTTACAGTACAGACTCAGAGAGACTTTCACCCATTGTCCCAGGAGATTCATATGAGAGTCTGAAGGCAGAGCTGCGGTCCTCCCTTACCCTCCTCCCTAACCTAACGCTCCCTCCTCCCTCCTTCCCTGCCTCTCCTCTTACATTCCCCTCTCTAGTTCTTTTTACAGCCTCCGCTGAGACGCTCTTATTGTGTGGCAATTGCATTAGCCTTTAGCGAGCAAGGAATGGCTCTTAGTGTCTAATGCAATGTTGTGTCTCTTCGTCTTTATCTTTCTCCTTATCTTTCTTTCCTCTGTCTCTTCGTTTTTCCTTGTCTATCAGTTGCACATCCAAGAGTCCACATGGACACTTCTTCTTCTTCTCCTTCTTCTTCTTTCCCTACAGTTATTCCATCTACCTCTGTGGATTACTCCTTAAAGTGATGCCGTGTCTCTCTGTTGCAGGTGCTTCTGTACTTTTAGTGAGTCAAGGGGGAGGATTGGGTTTCTGCAGGCTGAGAGGCATTGATTCTGTGTTTGCCTTATGATTATCTCAAATGTTTGCAGGCTGTTGCAGAGCTATGGGGCAATCCATCACTGCAAAAGATGCAGAAACTATGCAGAATGAAACAATGAGCAGAAAAACAAACTCCCAACGAAAGTTGCCACTATATAGCCTTGCAACAGTATTCAGCTTGAACTTTCTCACATTTTTTCAAATACAAAAGGCTGAAAAGGCAAAGCAGTGTTGGGACTACACAAAACAGAGGAGCAAGTAACTGGATTTATGACATTTGTAGCAAAATGTGTTCTCGTGAAAGAAAACAGTTTGGCACAAGATGGGGATCATTTCATCTCATCATTTTGTGTCATTTTTTAAACCTTTTTATTTGCGGGAATAAACTGCTATGCACGAGTTTGTTCCCTTTTTGACAAGTGATGATTTGAGGTAGTTTTCTTTGAATTGCTCATAATAGGAAAATGTGGTTTTGTGAGTCAGATAAATAAGATCTACCAGAATGAGGTCGCTCATAGTTATTTCGGTTTGATCAGGGTTTATAATCTGTCATATTTCCAAAGAGTGAACTGGTCCAAAACAGGACTCAAGAAGCACAGTCAATGGAAATAAATTGTTTAAAAATCTGCTTTTGAAAGAAATGCTATGATTTTAATATTTTTTAGTATGTATGTAGTTTAAAAGGGCAGTAGTGTGTATCTCCCAGGCACATAGACACATAGTGATTTTATAGCACAATCAAGTAGCCATGTTACCTTCAGTTGTCATAAAAAATGTGAAAAAGAAAAGTTGTTTGTACAATGAGTTCAGCAGATGAACAGTTTTACCAGGTGTTTGCTAATTGCTGCTGACTAGTCTGAAGGAGCTGAGTAGGGGAGTTGACTGCATTAGGGAGAAGCTTGGCTGGAGACAGCAGCTCAGAAGAGAACCTTTGAGGAAATAAGGGACGCTTTATATGAGCACATGTTTAGGTACACCCAATGGGCTTCAAGGATTCTTCAAATATGCATGAAAGAATCAGATCAACACTCCAGGTATCTTTTTGATGATGGAATAACAGTATGAAGTGATATAAGGCTCAGATTGGTTTACGTGTGATTTTACATAATTGTGTCTCTTAAAAGACCCAAATGCAGAGCGAAACTCTGATGAAAGTGGAGAAATTTAACAAAAGAAGGAGCCTATAGGACATGGTGACAGATCCAGTGAGGATCAAAGAAAAACTGAAGAGCTTAAATACAGAGGCAGGGCGGAGATAGACAAAGAACCAGATGAGTTAATCAGGGTGAAATGTAATCCAGCCATGGCTTGGGGAAGACTGGGTTATTCAGGAAGGAAGACCAATTAACACAGAAGGAGCTGAACTAAAAGTCTAAGGATCTTAAAACCAAAATGGGAAAAGCATTTTGCTTTTCCCATTTTAGTTTTCGAAGAAAATCAATTCAAACTAAAACACAAGCGAAAGCTAAGATGCTACATACAAAGAAATAAACTGATACTGCGCCGTGATGAACGGAAATTGGATACACTTGTTGAACACAAATAAGCCACAAGAGAAATGACAAGAAAAGCAAAATCCAAACACCCAAGAATTGCTACATTTTCATAATTATTTCCACAACTCATCAAAATATTTACCTACCATGAGAAATAAACTGATGTTCAATGGTTAGGTTTACGGATAGGAAAGTGCTTGAGGTAGGAAATAGAAGGAGTTTAGGACTAAATGCTGGTTTATGGGTGAATAATGGAAGAATAGATCAGCAGAGAGACACCAAAGAACCATGTTGCAGCTCAGAAAACATACACCCTTGTCACAATAGCTCAGACATCAAACTGATCATCCCTCTAAACAACTCAGCTGTCATGTACAATAGAATAGGAGCCACTGTGTAAGAGACCATTCAGGGTGACAAGAAGATCACGGGGTAAAAACCTCAATCTCAGTTTTATCTCCACTTTTATAACTCCCACGCGTCTGCAGTCTGTTTGAATATAAACATACAAACAGCCTTTAATTTAATCAAACTAAACCATTTCTATTTTATGTCACCGAGGATTATGAAAACAATTTATTTTTAAACGGATTTAAAGTTGGAAGTAATTCAATTAAGTATGAGAACGGCAGATTTTCCCAAAATAAAAGAGAAGTCATTTTGTCCAGTGAAGTCCCTGTAGCCTGGCTGGTTCCTCCTGGCTGTAAATCCAAAATGTTTAAAGGGCAGCAGAAGCGATTAGACTCTATTTCAAACAGCACAGTGTCCAGACATATCATTCATTAATTAAACTCTCTTTGAAGTTAGATAATATCTTACACAAGCAGTTTCTAGGTCCAGAACAGCCACTGCAAAGCTTACAGCAACTCACATTCACATAGTTTATTGGTGCAATCTGTGATTTCATTTTACACTTTTAGTTTCCTAGCTACTGAGAAAATAACTCCGATAAGTATCTGTCTGTCTGTCTGTCTGTCTGTCTGTCTGTCTGTCTGTCTGTCTGTCTGTCTGTCTGTCTGTCTGTCTGTCTGAATGTCTGTCTATTGGTCTATCTGTCTACATCTGTTGTTGAGCCAATGCCCATATTAGCATCTGTTAAATTGTAAATAGGCCCTTTTTCTAGATGAAATGTTGATATGAACCCAAATTTAAAGGCACAGTACCATTATGTTTAGTGTTAAATTGCACCATAAATCTATCGAACTGGTCAACCTTTTCACTGAAACTTCGAATTCCCCTCTTTCCCCTCCATCACTGTGAAGAAGCAGCAGAAACCATTTTTTTAACCAGATTTGACAAACCATGACTGCTAGATGTTGCAGCCTAATGTGAAAACTAGAGGAAATTAATCATCACATACGGTGAAAAAAAAAAAACAGACATCACGACAGCATCAGTCACAGATCACATAGGTGATACCATGTCAGCAGAAAACAAGCCAAGTTCTCAGGCTGAGATGTTCATTGCTCAAGCCAAGGTGCTGATATTTGGCTGTATTTATCTTTTCCCCCCTTCCTCCTGTTCTTGTTTGTTTGTATAAAGTTGTCTAAAAGCGTTCAGACTTTCCAGGAGACCGAGCAGGGATAGAGGAGAAAAACCAGGGCATCTGACTGGGATCGTACCCTCATTTTCAGTGACTAAAACCAAACATTCACTGAAGTATCAAGCAGAGAGATTTTCCAGCCTGCAAACAGTTTCACTTAGTTAAACATGTCTGTGTTACTGTACACACACAGAGTCACAAACTGTTTGTGTGATGTAGTCTCAGTTTCAGGAAAAATATACATTCTTAAAGTCAAGGTCCGCACTCCGAGGTTACTCACATGTCTTCCTGGGATCATTTGAAGGGTTTCAAGGAAATGTTTAGACAGAGACTGTGGTTTAAGGTTTTTGTGTTAACCTTTAACATAATGTCTACAAACAGAGAAACCGCACATTTAACTCTAGTCTGGCTTCAGTCTGGTCAGATGGGGCAAGCAATATTGACTTAAAAAATATGCAGAGGACAGATTTAAATATTTTTATAAAAACAGAAATCATACATGATTTAAACCAGATGAGGTTTTAATTGCACGACTTATCTGCACTTAATAAAGACCAGGACTTGCTAACCTGAAAAAGCTGTAAAGAAAATGTTCAACAACATTTCATGTTAGAAGGATTATAGAAGGAAATTTTCTGTAAAGTTGTTACAGGTGACCATTACCCATACAATATTTTTTTTTAAAAAAAGCATGTTACTAATATTTAACTTGAAAAACTACAAAATAGCTTCTAGTTACAACACTAGGAGTCCTCCAGGGTTGCCTCAAGGTTAAACATTTTATTTGAACAAATAAAAACAACATCATCCTGAAATAATCAGATGAACAACTGAAACAAGATATCTCCACATACTGTACAAAAATACACTTTTCCTTCATGTCTGGGATTATATAAGACTACATCTTATCTGTTTTAGGTCCAGATTATTAAGGCCAAATCTGTGTAAAATCTACACAGATATGGTGTCTTGAGATACCAAAAACTATCATATTTGACTTTTTTTTTTTATCACATTCTGCTGATCAAAATATTTCTCAGATCAGATAAAGAAGGATGATAAGTTGTCTCTATTCTGTGTGCACCTGCAGAGTTGCTGCAGCTGCTGCCTTTGTTGTTATGCTGCATCACCTCTTAAAGTTTATATTGTTCACTCTCATTAACTCTGAAATACTTTTTCTTTAGCATAGAAAAAGTGTTTAACCTTTAACCAGTGACCATAGCAAACTGAAACTGACTGCATTTTATCACAAGGATTGAACTGAAACGTATTTAGTTACATTTGTACTTGTTTTGATTATTTATACTTATGTACAGTATATAAGATGGATCTCAGTCGGTCTGAACGTGTATTATTTCAAGTCATCTAACTCTTTACTATGAAATACTTTTTTAACTTTTTCACAGCCATTCATACTTGCATGTGTTTTCTTTAAGAAAAAGGACACACAGCTATATTTGTGTGCACATTTGTGTAAATATTGTGTTCCTTTTGCTGCATCGTCTCATTTTATATTTTCATTACAAACCATGGACTGCCAGAGCGGAAAGATTGAGCTGATGACAGACTGAGAGAGAAATGCAACAGGGTGGGCCGAAGACAGTGCCAGCGGGGATGCCACGGAGGCTGCTCTGCCAGGAAAAGAAGGCTAAGCTTGAGGCGAAGGAGGGAACATGCCACACACACACTGACAAACACACACACACACACACACATACACGCATACAGAGCTTTTATTTTTGGAAAAAGCTCTGTATGTGCACATGAAAAGAATGACAACAGATCTCCTTGGAGACAACCATTTACACTGGAAACACAACCACACAGCAGACACCAATAATACATGCAAATGAGCTCCAGTGGCACCGTAGCATGTGGCAGAGGTCCAAATCTTCTGCCCACATCCTGTTTCCAGACTGAACCAGAGCTCGCCTCCTCGCACAAGGCAGCAGCACATGAAAAATGGCACAAAAAGAGAATTTTTTTTTTTTTCTTTTAATTAAAATTGTTTCCAGTCATGTAGCAGGGCACATGTTTGGTGCATTTGCAGAAAATGAGAAAATAATATTCAGATGTGTTTTAATTTCCCTTTATTTTGCCCAGAGGAGGAAGGGGTGCCCAAGTTTTCAGAATTATATCCCCAATCAGGCCCAGTAAGGGGTATGAGTCTGCATCAGCGATAACTCCAGTGACCGTTAGAGCACCCTCTGTGCAGCTGTGCTCCATTGTTATCCAGATATAGAAAAGCAGCAACACATACACACTCAGATGAGGGTATGTCTTCGATGAATATATACACATATGTTCCCCAAAGCTCCAGGACCTTTTGGTGTAAGCCCATAAAGAGAGGGATTGTGTGTGATGCATGCTGCCTGGAGGGTCTTCTGTTGGACCGCTCACAGATTTTTTTCCACATCTTTCTAAGCCAGAAGGTCATCTGTAGCTCAAACACACATGCATGTGTGTGTGTGTGTGTGTGTGTGTGTGCGTGTGTGTGTGTGCGTGTGTGTGTGTGTGTGTGTGTGTGTGTGTGTGTGTGTCTATCTGCGTGGACCAGTCAGATGCTTTCATTTTTCCATTGTGTCTGAAACATAAATATTCACAACCCTTGAAATTTTTCATATTTTGCCACATTTCAAGTGCAAATTTCAGTGTGACTTATATGCATTTTACATAATAAACTTTCACATGGTATTGCATAATTGTGAAGCTCAGCAAGTCTTACATATCTAAAGAAAGATTTTTTTTATTTGTTCTTCTTTGCATTTAGATATTACAACAAAAAGTGTTTTGCATACAGGGTAAAAAGTAACATTTTGGTTTAATCTGACAACAGCAGCTTCTTCACTATTCTTTTGTTTCACCTACATGGCAACACATCTGTGGCCTTCACTGAACAACTAATTCACAACTGAGTTTAGAGTAAACGCAAACCATTTTGAAGACTATTCATTGCTCAAATTTCACAATTCTGCACAGATTTGTCCTGGTTCATCACATTAGCATAAAAATGCATATTTTGATTGTATTCATTTCAACTTCTAGGGTCTATGAACACTTGCTTTCTGTTTTGATCGCTTTCCACAACAGATATTTTTGATTGTTCACAGCAAGAAAAGCCCGGGTGTGTCCAATGACTTTCACAATGGCTCTGACTACACTCTGGTGTCTCTTTGAGCCGTGACAGTGAGTCTGCAGCAACAGGGCCCTGGGCATCATATTATGAATCACACCTGGGCTTGTCTTGCTCCAAAAGACAAGCCTCTGCCCACATCCTGTTTCCAGACTGCAGGAGTGATGATATAAGGAAGCTACTTCAAATCAGGATCACAAGGAAACACATGGATACTTTCACCGTATCCTTGAATCAAGACAGCAGGTCTTTGTGTAATAATTACCCCAGTGAACATGTCAAAAATCACAAGCAGCTGAAAACATTAAAGGCCTTCTAAACTGAGAGAAAAATGATGAGATACCTGGTGACAGACTTGTAGGACGATGTAGCGGTAAGAAGTCAACTGTGTGAAACAGGGAGAGGGATGTCGGTGGGGAGCACATATGTTGGCTGTATGTCTGTTCCCAGCAGCCCTGCTGGTGTGAGGGGCTCAGTGGGGAAAATCCTCAGGGACTAACTGAACTCTTGGCTCTTCGACTGTCACATCTGGCGGACACACCGCTGGCCTACATCAAAGGAGAGGACGCAGTGTTACAGCTGCACAGGTGGTGGGAGAAAACAATGGGACTCAAACGTGATCCACATACCTTATATACATTTACATACACTGTATGACAAAAAATATTTTCTCTTCAATGTCATCACATCTGACCAAACTTTTTCTGTTTTAGGTAAAACGTTGTGGGCATCTTTTCACAATAGTTTGCTGATATTTTGGCCCATTCCTCCTGACAGAACTGGTGTAACTGAGACAGATCTTTGTGATGGAAACTCCTAAACACTGACTTTGTTCTTCTGAAGCTTTTACCCATCTGTGTCAAAGCTTTACCTTTCTGATGTCGTGAAATGTTATTTTAATATTTCCACAGTGTTCATTAATTATAAGCCCATTTATTATGCTGAGTGCACCATTATGTCCTACAGCATAATTTTCCTAGAACATAATTCTGCCATCCCGATACTTGCTAGAAATTATGTTTTTGGCCTCTTGCTTTTCCCTCCATATAGTCAGATAGTTATTTTGGCCAAGTGATAAAATTTTAGGTTACATTCACACCAGCCATGTTTAGCTCAACTCCAGTCTGTTTTCCTAGAAATTCTACTTCATTTGGGGAGGTGTGTGTGGATGCGCAATCAAACTGATACAACGGCCCTAAAATCAGGAAACGTGATATGGTGAAGAGCATTCTGGACAAATGCAAGCAAAACAAATGTGTGAGTCTAGCACTGGCGAGAGAAACAGCTCCTGGTTTTTTACCAAAGACAAAAGAGAAAACCTACAACCACTAAACTTTGACGCCACCCCATTTTCATTCACATTTTGTTAGAAAATGTGAATATATATATATATAGATCTATATCCTGTATATAGATCTATATATATATATGAAGAGAGAGAGAGAGAGAGAGAAAGAGAGATTTCATAGACTTTTACTGTTGTGTGAATGTTTCTATGTTTGTTTTTCCCCCTAACTTATCATTATTTTTTTCCACTTCATTATTGTCTATAATAGGACAATAATAAGGTGATACTTATACTCATACAGTAAATATATACTTTCCTTTACATATGTGGACAAAGGAAATAAAACAAGAACTAAACAAGTCTTGTCGACCCTTGAATATTTTTGAAAATCTAGAGTCATTGTCATGTTGTATTTTTCCAAGTTGAAATCGTCTTTTTGAAGTGTTTGTGGCTGATAACATTGACCAAAGATGAAATAATAGCTTTGTTGGAAGCAGATACTGTTCCTCCCCGAGGGTCAGACTCTTGATTACATGGAAAGCACAGTGGTTGCAATATTTTAGATCCAAGATTTAAAAAACTGTAATTATTATCGAGTAAAAATTGAAAACTCGAGTGTCCTTGTCAATGAAAATCCCCGACTTTTCTTCCAGGTGAGTAGTTAAATTGTTTTAGCAACGCATATTTTTTTCACTGTCTCCCCATTTCCTGTTCCTCCCCATCTATCTTGTGGAAGCTGTGGAGTGTGATCTAACCACGGTTCTGTTCTGCAGGAAACTCTCTGATGCCCGTGTTGGACCAAAGCAGAGCGCTCTCCAGACCCTTCCCCTCCCTACAGCCTCTTCCTGCCGCCGGTGATGGATTGCCTGTGAGGAGTGATGAATCTTCTTCTGTCAGGTCCTCAACACTTCCTCATCTGGGATTCAGCCTTAAGCAGAGACGAGCATCAACATCACCCTGCACTACACCCTGCAGTACATCTCGCCCGTCTTAAAGCAAGACAGTCATGGTCGAGGATTTCAAATTCAAATCAAACTGAATCATGGCGAACCTCTGTTGAAATGAAAAATATAAAACTATCAGTTGGGCCGACCATTTTTAAGCAAACAGAGCTAACAACAAAATTTACAAGCGAATCATCACTTCAGGTTTACAAGCAGAACTACAAAGACAGACATGATTAGAGCTTTGAATTGATGTCTTAGTCAAATTTATGGTTGATTTCTGTTTTGTTCTGCAGACTTTCCTCCTTTGGTTTTCTTAGTTGTGTTCTGTGCAATTGCTTCACACCTGTTTTATGTTTGTCATCACTCATCCTGATATTTACAGTGTTCCTCTGGGTTTCTTGCATTCATTTGGGGTGATCTTTATAACTAGTGTCAAGCTTGTCAGTGTCGGTTCTGGTGTTCTGGTGTCATTTATGATCTTGTTGTTTGATCTCTGGCTGTTCTTGTTTTTTGTCACGGTCTTATTATTTTCCACGTTGATCTACCTTTGGTATGTTTGAATTTGTGTTTAATATTTTTGTCCTCTTTGTTCTTTGCGATTATTAGCTGAACTTTGGTTCTATCCCAATAGTTCTCAAATGTTATTTATATAACAAGTACTGTCACTTTAAGAAAAGGTTTCCAACAACCATCATACACTACATTTCTAACCTTAACATAGCATGATTTTCATTTTTGTGTGTGTGACTTTTTTTAAATGCTATAAAAGAAAACAAAAAATACTGTTCCCATTGTTTGGTTAAATGATGCCTGATTGCACTTCAGGTTCTACTCAGAAGTGTCAAAATCTTCAAGAATGAAGTTGGATTAAAAAAAAAAATAAAATAGTTCCTTGAAGTCTCAATCATCGAAATAACAAAATCTAACATGATTGCCAAGGAACTAATTTGGCTAAAGTAGTCTAATAAATCAGTAATTTAAGTAGAGACAACACATCATGGCTATGATACGTTTGCAAGCTTCTTGTAGGTCTAGGGAAGAACCTAATCTTTTAACAATTTGTTCACAGGTTTCAGGAAGGGAATAACACCAAAGTCTGCTTCATTGGAGTAAGTAGTGGTTTTGATTTGAATTCATTGAGCAGTTGCCCAGGGTAACATTAGGAAAGGGGACAAGAAATTCACAAGAAACAACTATAACTTATCTGTGAAGTGATTCCTGAACAAATGTTCTTAGCATGCCGACACTGGGGAGGTGGAGTCCCTGCTTGGTGATGAGAATAGGGAGACTAAGGGTGTTTTAAGGAGTGGATTATTTATACTGGGAGCATGGACTTGATCCAGTGCAGATACCAGGTGTGTGCAGCAAGCATAAGCCAGATGCCTTCCTGTGCATTGCATTGTGAGGTACAATAGAGAAAACAAACTAATAATTACTGGCTGCTTATCTCTTCCTAAAGTATAAAACCCTGTGACATGCATCTTCTCAAAATCACTTCTTCTTAGATATGTTCGCCTGAAATAGAATCCAGAAACAAATAAATGATGTGATTAAATTCTTTACTTGCTCAGAACACAGCATCTACTTCCTGTATTTACATTTGGTGCTCTTGCCCCAGACACATCTGACCAATCAACAGATTGAATGTTAGTCTCAGGTTTGTACTGACAATTTTAATGATTCTCTGTTTGAAAAGAAACGAAGACAAAAGGTTGCAAGGTAATAAACTCATCAATTGATTCAGACTGCATTAAACAAACAATCAGTGTAAAAACTCGCTAAAAATTTTCCACCTGCTTGGTGGGAAACTGGACTGCACTTTATCCTGTCCCAGGAGCTCAGACAACTTCCTGCATTTCGATTGGCTGAGAGCGCAGCACACAAACAGGCTTGCCCGGGGTGCCATTCATGCAAGAACCACCACTGCTTCAGGGTTTTCACTTTTACATTGTGTAATGAACAAAACACTTTTCTTTGCGTTCAGACACTAGGGGAAACTACCGCATTGTATCTACACTGTGATAATAACCCAGAACCAAGCAGAAGAAGTCAGAATTGTACTCTGAGATGGCACTCCCTTTTTGTCCCATTTGCACTTTACACTCACTCTCTTTCCTCACTCATTTCATCACGTTTTCTTCATTTCCTGTGTGCTGTAAGCAAGTAAGTGGATGGATTTGAGTCCTGGCTAAGGCCCCGGTGTTATGTGTACTGAGTGAGAGAATGGCTTCCTGGTAGCTTCAAAGCCAGAAGATTTTGAGCTCCTTCAAACCAAAAAGCCTCTCTGCTACTCTGAGTGCTGTTTCTCACCGTGGTGGTCAGCTGGCTTTATGAGAGGCAGCAGCACAGATGTTTTGTGTTTGTGATGGGGAGTTCGGGCGAAAGGCCCCCACTGATATCATGGTAGCAGCCAAATCGATAAACTGTGGGTCAGTACTGAGATACTCACAAAAAGAAATAAAGTGTGAACCATGTGGTGGAAAAAGTCTCATATCTCAGGAATCTCAGCATGAACACAAACAGAAGCAGACGGAAACCTCTGTGCGCTCGGCCCAAATTACTTCCTGGAGCTTGACTAGAGGTTCAGTTTTGCCTTCCTCCCTCATTCTCTCAGACTCGAGCCAATTTCTGGACTCATAGCCAAACAATGAACCCAGGAGCAAAGGAGAAAATGATTCAGAATAACTTTTGGTTACAGCAATATCGTGAGTAATGGGATGCTCAGATCTTAATTCTCCACTGCAGGCTGGCTGGAGGACAACAAAACCCACAGCTGTTGCCTCAGCTGCAGCAACACACCCATTTGCACACTGGCTGTAGTGAAATCCAGTGGATCAGGCCTTTCCGACTGAAGCAAATTAATGTCTCAAATTTTCTCTGCTTAGCTTGGCCAAGAAAGAAAAGTAAGAAAATGAATTCAGTCTCAATAAAATGGCTTTAGAGAATCCCAAATGATAACTTTGTTAAAATTTCTGACAGGTTACTCTACAACATTTTACTTATTTAAAGACCTGGATGCAGAGGTGGATAGAGAACCCAAAAAATTTACTCAAGTAGAAATATTTTTACTTCAGCAAACGTATCATAATAGTAAAAAGTAACCATCCACTGGATTATGAGTCTGATATTTCTATTTCAAATAACAAAACAGTGTTTTCTGTTATAATCTTGTACAGTATATTATTACAATTATTGTTATTATTAATATTATCAAGCAAACGAGTTATTTGCAAATGTTGGTATTTTAAAAACTAAAATGAAAAACTTACACAAATAAAAAAATACAACATAACAGATTTTAAGCACAAGAAGCAAATTAATGTTCTTAAAATAAAACTTATGTTAGCATGTTTGTAGGTAGGGTATCCATAAATTTTGCTCAAGGAAGAGTAGCGATACTTCATAATAATATTTGTCAAGTAAAAGTAAAAAGTAAAACTATTCCTAAAAGTATTTTTTCCCCAAAGGATTACTCAGGTAAATGTGTCTGAAAAAAGGAAAGAATATATTGAGGGAAAAGTGAAGCAACATCTCAAAACATCAGCCAGGAAACGTAAGCTTGGGCACAAATGGCTTGACCAAATGGACAACAACCCAAAACACCCGATTCAAATCTCACAGTTTAAAAATTGAATTTAACTAAAAGTCAGGGAAGTGTGTGCAACATTTTATGCCCCACAGCATAGAAAAAAGTTTGTCTTTTATTCAAACTAGAAAACCTTTTCTTTGTTGCCATCATATTAATCAGAGTGCCAAATATGTTTCTTGATGTGAGGGTAAATTGGAATAAATTTAGAGGATTTTGAGACGATAACTTTTAATTACTTGTAATGTATAATCAGTTACACTGTGTGTTTTAGTACCAAAACGTAGCATAGTAAATACATTACTCCAAGGGTTTTAATATTAAGTGGTTCAGTGTTTTTGAGTTTATTTTCTCGATTACTTTAGCTCGTTTCTTGGAGCGAGGTTTGTTCAGCATCTGATATTTTTCACCAGAATGTCCATTAAAACATTCTTTTTAATGAATAAAAAAGTGCTCAGTTATTGACATGTTTATTTTTTACTATTCACTAACGTGTTTCTGTTTGCCGAGAGAACCAAGTGTTGGTGCTCCAGATTCGTGAAAACACGTCCCTTCACTGACACCCACCCTCCGAATGAACCAAAGCCTTTCTGAAAACAGCTCTGCAATCAGTCCAATCATGCCAACAAATGACCAAAATAAACAGCAGGAGTGTGAGTGATGGGAGGACACTGCTCCTGCTGTCCTGACGTGACCTCTGGATGAGGCGGCCTCATGACTGATTGCCGTTTAAGCACAAACCCACTCAACACACTTCCTACTCTTCCTGGCCTTCTCAATGTTCCAGTTCTCTCTTCCAAGCTCCCTCTTTCTCCCATCGATGGGTCCCTCTAACACCCTGACCCCGCCCTTTCAGTCTGACCGTCTGGGCCCTGAGGGAGGCATCGTGGGAGTTTAATTGCCTCGTACTTCCAAGAAGCCAAGTTCATTACATTAACAGCCCCGACCCACGCCGCATACTTCCAACCTGGCGCAATTTGTTTTTGTACTTATTAAGCTGGCTGAGAGGCCAGCTTACTCTCAGCTGGGTGAGGGAGAAGGTCAGAGAGAGCTCGGCGTGCACAGGCATCCATTGTGGAGAAAATATGAGCAGGGTTTCATAGGCGTGGAGCGACTGGCAGAAAAAAAATGTAAATGAGGGTCTCCCTGGTTGGGATGAAAAATCATGGGGCCTTGATGAAGCGATGAGAGGAAGGTTAACGGCAGCACTGACTGTAAGTGTACACATCAATTTCTGAAGGGATGGGGGAAACTTTGAGAATAAATTTACACCTATGTAAATACATAAATAGAGGAAAGGAAGCTTGTACCAAACACATAGCCTTCCTTAGTAAGCCACCAAGAAAGAAAACATTGGCATCTTGTCTATTCTTTGCAAAATTGCTCAAAGGAGGCCTATTATGCTTCCTTGAACAGACTAGGTCTCTGGTCTATACTGAACATGTTCATTCATTTTTTTTCCACAAAGTCCCTCTTAGTTAATAATATTTTAATCTGGTCAATTCTGCTTATTTTGATCTACTTTCAGAATGAGCCGTTTTAGGGCCTCTTGTCACTTTAAATCCAAATAAGCTGCTGCTGCCCCCCCACCCCCAGCTTAATAGACTCGCATGAGAAAATGTCTCCGAAAACAGATGTGCAATTCTTCCATAAATTAAAACTAATAGGAGGCTGTTTCTCCCAGCTGTGAATTTCTGCAGCTCCTCCAGCGTTATTTGGATTAACCAGAGTCTTGACTGCTCCTCAGTGTACTTGTGCAGCCTGTCAGATTTTTATGGACGGCCTATTTGCTAGGCTTCCAGTTGTGTTATCGTCTTTCCTTACAGAGATGACAGACTGGGAAATGTGCAAGTGATGTTCAAAGACTGGGATATTGGTCTGCTTTGTCCTTCCTGTCGTGTTATTTGTGATGTAACAAAACTTCATAAAACGCAAGAGGACTGTGAATATATTGCAAAGCTTTGGAAAGGCAGATATAATATAGTGTACTTCATGAATTTCCTCATTAAAACAAAGAAAATAATAACTGAGACTCACCTGGCCTGAGTAAAGTAATGCATGTTTTTTTCTGTTTTAATATTTTAAGCAAAAAGTGTAAAATGAAGAGGAAAAACAACAGAAAAATCTTTGACAATCAGTTGTGTCATGTTGCAATGACTTCTCACAAAAAGTTTGAGAAATGCTTTTCAGAGTGGAAATCCACTAAGGTGTGTTTTTTTTTTTTTTTTTTTCTTCTTTTTTGCATGTCCTCAGATTTACACAGCAGCATTTCAGCGTGTAGTGTGTGTGATATGTTACAGCAATTGGCATCGTCTTCCCTTTTTTCATAGCAGCACCAGTGAGATCATATTGGTAAATACAGAGAAGTGATGAAGCCATATACAGTATATACTTTTCCCATCAGCATGTTTAGGTTCCCAGCATTATTCATTAAGCGATTGCCACATACAATTCATGTAAACACACAAGCGTCTGTCTCCATTCATGAATGTTGCTCGTTCACACCCACTAAGTGTACAGTTCAGAGAGTCCTGAAAGACGGACATGACACATGCGGCTCTTTCTCAACTCCAGAGTTCCTTCTCTGTCGCATGTGCTAAACTCACATGCATCTATTGGATCTGAAAAATCAAAGTTTAAAACCAGGCTTCTAAGAATCCTGGGTTACGAAAGTGCAAATCTGCTGTCGCCGCAGTAGTTCAGAGACAATATATACTTAACACTTGTGCAATTTCTGCTGATGTTGTAAGAAAACCACAGAAAATGGGTTCTGATCCATTTCTTCTGAGATTTATTGGAAATAGTGAAAGTAGTAAAGACAGAAGCAGCAAAAAAAAAAGAGTGAGAAAGCAAACAGGAGAGAAGAAACACTCAGACGTACACTGTAGGACTCAAGGGGAAGCATAAAGGAGGCAATAAGGAGAGAGAGACAGGCCAGGTCCAGTGGTCTGAATGAGTGAGCGTCTCTGAAAGTGGATATGAAGGCGGATGAGCCACGCCAGCCTCCTCTGACTGCATTAACAAAATCTAATGGAACGTCTGGCTCCAAGAGGCCTCGTCATCCATTATCTGACTGTTGCCCCACGCAACCGAAGAGGCTCGTCGTCTCAGAGGCTGCAAATCAGCCGTCACACGTTGCGTTCTCGCTTTTCCTTAGTCTTATTTCCACGAACCCAAACGAAAATGACTGCTAAATCAATTGTCCTGTACATGAAGAAGCCGTGGTGCGGGGACGGGGGGGACGGAGGGATGTTGCATCCGCTGAGCCTACGGCCACAAATCATGTTGAATTAAGAGGTGAAGAAAAGAAGATGATGGTCATGTGTCATACTTGGAGACATGAACTGAGGTTACACGTTGCTAAAAAGAACAGTTCGGCTTTAGTTTGACCTAAGAATCCAAAGAATAAACACAGTGTTCTTCACACTGGCAGACATCACTGGAAAATATCATCATTAGATATTTAATATCAACACACCAGAAACAAAACCAATCTTTACAAAAAAAATTTATAAATAAACAGACAACCTTTAATCTGAGCGCATGTTCTCAGTGGAGAATCATATTTTTTTAATTTTTTTGACAAAATCCCTGGTGCAACATTTAGTTTTACCCATGACAATTCACATAAATGAAATGGAACCAAAACATTTCAAGACTATCTTTGAACTTTTAATAAGCAATTTCTGACTTCCCTTTTCCCTGGGGTGTAAATAAGATATGACACAGAGGTCTATTTCTTTTAGCCAATTTGATTGGACGAAGACCCACATTTATTTTGTCCCCATGCAGAGGATGAAGGATAGTAGGGGGAGTTAAGAAAACAGGACCCAGGTCTTTAAAGGAGCTATGTTCGAACCTTGTAAGTTTTTTGTTTTTTAATGTGTATTTCTCATTGGTTAGTCCTTATCTTCATTTAGCACAGAGAAATGTGTCGCAACTGTCTATTTTAGCTCATGTTTCCTGTCCAAGTTTAACCAAAACAAAGATATTGAAAGTCAGGGTGAGTTATAAATTTAGTTATCTATCTTTAAACCAGATTCAGACATCTATAAACGTCTTTATGTAGACCACTTTTAACCTTTTAAATAAAATGTAATATTGGTTAGATGGAAGGCAATGCTGTGTTTTTTATGCATATTTAGAATGTTCTTATATGGGAAAGTTCTGTCCTGTTGCCAAAATGTGTTTTTACAAAGCATAATCGGCAGAGGTGCTAATACTAGCAGCAATGGAAATTTGGTCAACAATTATTATTTTCCAACATATTTTTCCCCTGCTGAATAAATGTATTCAAGCTAAGTGGTAGATGTTTTTCCAGAATGAGTGTCAGATTATTGCACTGCAGTAACATATTAATTTGTTTTAAGGGATTTAACACGTATTGACCAGGATGCCATGAAAAGTAAAGGATTCTATATTTATCTTGATAAAAATATAGATTTGACTTTTTTTCAGGCAGAGACAAAACATTAAGCAAGTTGTGACGATATCGGGGGAGCTTTTAGTGTTTTGGTGAAAGCGAACCGAGTTTGTGCCTCTAAATACTTTGGTGTTTTTTCTGAGCTAAATTCCATTTTTAGTAATCACATAAATCAACTAAATAAATTTGAATGATCTGTATTACATATTTGACAGATTGTTTTTCCTCTTCCTATTAGTTATTTTTGTAATTTTTTGGTCTGTTCTCTTTTGTAATGATTATTTTCCTAGTAATTTTTGTTGTATTTTCTTTATCTAGGAAAATTACCTTAACATGACATATGTTTTTGTTTTGTTTGTTGGTTGGTTTCTTGTTTGTAGATCCTCGTTCTCTTAGCAACTATCACATTTTTAACAAAACAATTATCACATATTGTTCCTGAAAGTCTTAATACTAGGTAGATCAGATTATGTGCTATTGGAACAGATCTGATTCCGCAGAGAAAATTACCATTTCATTAAAATAATTTATAAAACCTGTTTTTAATTAACAGTTTTTGGCTGCAAGACAACTTACGTTGAATTAATCTCTATACTTCAGGGACCTGAGCTCAATTTAGATAATTTTAATTAATTGATTCTAAGTGCAAAAGCTTATGTATTTCACCACATTAAAATCAAATTTTTGGAGAAAGAAACATCTATAATGGTGTAGGACTGTTTCAGTTTTCACTATGTGGGTAATTTACAGAAGGTTAATACTGCGTTGTTGGTGATTAATGGGTGCCAACCAAAATAAAATGTTTACATCTGAATTAACATTCATACTCCACACCCAAATAAATCATCCAAAAGGCTGGAAGTACTACAAACATAGGAAACAGTATATAGTTTTTATCAGCCTCAGCTCTTTAAAAAAAGAAATACTGAGATGTGCAAAATCAGTTGGCTCCCAGAAATCAGAAAGAAAATATCGATATGTGCAGCAAATTTCTCAAAAGGCCAAAGCTTATTTAATCATTTTAGATCTAGCATGATGTTTACTTATTTTATTTTGAATTTATATTTTACTGTTTCTTAAATTTTAACATCTCTTATCTATGGAGATAAGAGATACAGAATGTATCTTATTAAAATAAATAAATAAAATAAGATCTATTATCTTCTATCTGCTCCTTTTTGATTGTGTAAAATTGCATGTCATGACTATTTGTCTTATTTTTTCAGTTTTTACCTCTTATTGTGTTCGAAATAAATAAATAAGTAAATAAATGTAGTTATTTTAAAACTGTTTTCCCTCTTACTTCAGTGACAGTGCCATACAATAAACGTGCCCTGCATTAATTGTGATGTTTGACAGAAGGACTCAGGCCACGCTGCGTTCACTCTCACAGTGTATTTTTGGTATTGTGTGATTCTCACCCTGAAGCGAGTCAGTGCGGCCAGTGTTTGAGCGGGGGTGAGAAAATGACAGCATCCTCTGAGAATGAAAATGGGCAACAAACCAGGAGGCGAGTGGGTGGTTTGTGGACAGGTATATAATCTCTCATTAATCCATGGCACTTAACCCAACATGCACTGACTGCATCCTTTGTGTGCCAGCGGAGAGAGAAAGTGTTACGGGACCTGAGGCAGCTCTGATTCAGGACATTCCCAGGAACGCCGTGAGGAAATGAGGACCCTGAGAAGCTGATGCATAGAGGCTCTGTGTCTATTTGTTCACCTTTGCAAGGTATGAGGGGGGGGATAACAGCACAAGGTGATAGCAGGTGGAAAATGTGGCCTCATGTACTTCTGCTTAGCCACCAAGTGCAAATGGTCATCTGACGACAGGATGTTATGAATTTTAAGGAATTCAACTCATGTGATTTGGCTGCTCACGCACCAACCACACAGGGACATTTTTTCGCCTCTGAACAAATGTCCCTTTCTGCATTTGTCTTCAGCTAGCTTGTTTTCTTTCAAGCGAACAGTGGCTCATGTCAGTGGATCTCCAGATAATCATTTCTCCATCATTTTAATTCAACATCCACCCTCAATTGGCTTTGTGCTTTGTTTGCTTCTTGCAGTCTTCTCACCAGCTCGGATACGGATTACTTGTAGTACAGGAAATAATCACGCCAAGGTCCATTAAGTGGGATGGCAGGACACCATATCAGCATTAATCTCCCACTTAGCAGAGCAGCCCCAGGAGGGAGAACAAGATGGAGGGGAGACAAGAGAGAAAATTGTTTGCAGCTCTTCTCTATGCCATTTTTTTGATATCCTAAAATATTTAGTTTTTTACATTAGCACAGCTAAACCAAAGTTTCTATTTGTAATGCAGGTGTTATGCAATTATGATGGGGATTTTACATACAGTCATATTTTGTAAGATTAATTTGACTTGTTTATTGGTTTACATTTGTTCTTTTCTTCTTGCAGAACTGCCTGATAGTCATTGTTCGATAAAATAAAGTATTGCAAAAGTCTGAAGTTACTGCAATTTTTTCTCAAATGCACAAATGATCAAAATGTGCAGACAGGCTTACATTTATGTATACACACACACACACACACACACACACACGCACACACACACACACACACACACACACACACACACACACACACACACACACACACACACACACACGCACACACACACACACACACACACACACACACACACACACACACACACGCACAAACACACACATAGTACGTCTCTCTATTTTCACAGGGACATTACATTGAATTCCATTCATTTTTCATTAATTTCTAGGGCCTAACCCTCATCTGTACTCTAAATCTAATGTAAGACTACATATCAACACCTTAGTCCTAAACCTAACAACTAACTCAGACATAGCATTTTTCCCATGTTTTGGGTCCCATAAGAAGTAGTGGGTCCTTACAGCATAAGTAGTTATTGGGAAAACGGGCCATACAAGGTGAGAAATGCTAAAACACATCAGTTTATGGACAATAAAACGGTTTAATTGTCTCTCTCCAGGCTGGAACTGGAAACATTTGGTCGTACCTCACTGAAGTGATATCAGACCAGAACTATGCAACAAATCTATAAGGAGAAATTTAATTTGAAATCTTCACCAATGTATCTAGGCCTTTCACTTTACATACTTGTGCATACGATGATTTATGTCAAGTTGTTCCTGTAAAATAAAAAAATTATTTAACTGAAACTTACACTATCTGATGTTAAACTATGCAGGCCTAGTTGCAAGATGAGTCAGCAAATGTAGTTTCAAAAATACAGAGGGATTTTTTTCTTGAGTCAGGATGTCTGACCTCTCTAACTACTAATATTTGACAAGCAAAAATGACTCAGCAGAACATTTAATTGTTCTGTATAATCAATGTATTCTAACATTAGACATTTAAGGATTTTTAAATGTAAAGAGAAACTGAAAAAAGTATTATGAGGCAGCTGGTTATGTAAATAAATCTGCTCTACTCTGAAAAAGGATGCTGGAGAACTCATCTTTTAAAATGGTACCTTGGCAAATAATTTGCACTACTCACTCAGTCTCTCTCTGAAAGGTCAATTATGATCAGGAAGTCCAAATATGTGTTACCTTTTAGATCCAAATCAAGTTTGGAAATAGTCCTCTTGGAGACGGCTGTAACATCCTGGAAAAAATAAAACCAATTTTTTTTAATAGCATGAGAAGATATTTCTACATTAGGAATAACTGGCAGTTTAGTTTAGTTTAGCTTTTTTTTTTTTTGTAGCTGTTGTTGGTTGGTTAGCTGGTTAGAGGCTTGGGTGATTGGTTGGGCAGTCACATTTTTGGTTAGGTAAAACTTCTTTTTTTTTCAAATAATGTATCCTAAAACTTTTGGTATATGAATAAGATGAACATTTGCCTGTTTCAATAAAACAAACAAACAAAAAAAAGATTTCTAGTCATATTTTTGAACATTATATTACCACTGTTATTTGGGAAGCTAGTGGTGACATTTTACTTTTATAGGACTAGAAGAAAATAAAAGCCATCAGGAATAATTGGGATTTTTATGTATTTAGAATAGTCAAAAAATGTGCAAAGAAAGTACTCCTTTTCATTTTTAATGGCAGATTGAACTTTCAGTAGAAGGCAGTTTTTCACTACTGTTGTTTTGTGACAAAATACTTTCTAAAAGGCAAACCAAAAACCACATGACAAATTTTGTCTGGGCTGACAGTATGGTAATAACAAGGTTAAATATAATTTTTCATCCAAAAACAGGGATTGGTTGATGCTATGGTGCCCTGCGCCATCTAGTGTCATTAGATAATTTACTACTTTTTAAGTATAGTTGCCCTTTAAGATCCCTGAAGAACCCAATGATCAACTAAGTTTTTAATCTTTTACAGATAATATTTTTCACAGATAATATTGTGAATCATAATTAATTAGCAAAATTTGCTATAAATTTTGCTTTTTTGTTTTTTTCTGTAAAATACCAACAATGATTTATTTATTTATTTTTTTTAAATTGTCTGTGTATTTTTCACAGTGGAATGGGTCGTCGTATTTGGTGCCTGATCAAAATTCGCTGCTTGTAACCGTCAGTGGCTGAGCGTAGTGACAGCTGAACATTTAGTCATCTACTCTACCCCGACTACAATCGCCAAAATGTTCGAAGAGGCCAGTGAAGTGTTTGACAACATGTTCAAATCTTCGTTTCCCCTAACCTTTATAGTGTTTATCCCCGCGGTGCTGATCCTGGTGTCTCCGCTCCCGGCCGAGGCGGCTCATGAGTTCACGGTGTACCGCATGCAGCAGTACGACCTCCAGGGACAGCCGTACGGTGAGCCTGCCGCTCTTCTCCTGTCCTATTTAAACTAAACGGATCTACTTGTTTGTTGACAGGTTACAACTAGTCATTCAGCTGAAGTGTTCCGTCGGTTTCAGACACATTTAATGTAACGTTTCATTGACAGCTAACTAGCTGCTAATGTAGCCTAGCTTTCCGTTAAGGGAGTGTTGGTGTGTGACTGAACCTCCTTCTCTCTCCCATTGTACTACTCATGATGTTAATTATTAATTAGCTAAGTTCATTTAAAATATGAGATATTAATGCTAACACACATGCTGAGAACTTTCCACTCTCTGTCAACTCATTAAAAAGCTTATTCTGCCTAAAGGAAGAGAGTTAAATGTAACCTTAACAGCCATTTAAAGGGTTATTTACAAGAATTCACTTTTATTTCAGGGTTCAGATATTATTTTCTGCTTTATCTGCCATTAAAATTTCCAAATTTTAGCAGAACATGTTGCTCTACTGTGCTCAGATTTTCGTCACTAACTTTGCATGCGGTTTTCACCCTGCTTTTTGTATATAGAGAATATGCTTAAAAAGACAGAAATTAAGAAAAACATATAAGCAAGAAATTGCTGTCTTGCCTCTTTTTACAAGGATTGTTAGCAACAGTGTGATTTGAATCTGACTTGAACTGTATTTGATTGGTTTTTAGTGGACTGAACTGGTCTGACTCAAATCAGGTTTGACTGGTATGTTTTAAAGTTTGTGATTTGAATCAAACCTATTTGTCCTGTAAAGTGTCTTGAGATGTTGTGAATTTTTGCTATTTAAAACCAACTAAATTTAATTGAATATTTCTGAATAGGATGTGATTATTTGCATACCACTAGACGTGCTGCCTAGGTTAGGTTTATATAAACATTTTCACTAGGACAGCACAATATTGAAAGTGTACTTTATTGTAATTCAACACTACCTCAAAGATATAATGCAGAAAAAAATGATGTTTCATAAGCCTACATAAAGACATACAAAAATGTCAGAACCGTTGAAAAAAGAAACAAGTAAAGTAACAAATCTGAAATAAGTCAGATATATTTAACAGTACAGAAAATTAAATTATTTCACAATAGAAATGTGAGGTCTTAACAGACTTGTTGAGTACATTAGTCAACATAATAGCAGCTCTTTCTGCATGTTTTAACATAGGAGTTAGAACGAAACCTTTTCAATCTGCAGACTATAGTGTTTAACTGAATGAGAACAGACCACTTTTTCTCAAGGACAGCACAATATGGGTGTCCCAGTCACTCAGTTTTTTCTTTTGTCCCCGTCCCCAATACAATCAGTTATGTAAGGACAGGCACAACCAGCTGATATTGTGTCCAGCCTTGATACTTTAATAAAATCAATGCCTTGAGTATCCTTGAAAAGCTATTCCAGTAAAATAGCACATTATATTTCATCAGTATCACACTTGCTCATAAACTACCTTCAGGTTGTTGCAGCATCTCACGTGTGACAAAGACAGATGTTTCATCCCAACTGAAGCTTTCGGCCTCAATAGGTCCTCCAAGAGGTTAGCCAGGAGAAGAAAGCTGCTATAACGTTGTGACTATGTCTTATGATTGCTTAAAGCATTATAATTTGTTTTTAAATGTGTATCTGACTCAAAGATTCACCTACGCATTTGTAGTTTGGCTGATGTGATCCCAGTTATGCAGGTAGAACAATTTTTTTTTCTTCTGATTGCTGTGCTTTGAGTGGCGTCAGATTAATGATTAGTGTTTAACTTGTGCTAAGCGCAGCATCCCCTGCTACGCTGACGACCGCTGCAGCCTTTCTCACTGTGAATCCCATTTGAAAGGCTTCAATGAAACAAACTATAACTGTCATTTGCATTCACTGAAGCTCAGAAACACTTAGAAAATGGTGGTAAAAGCCATTCAAATAATTTAAATGATATAAGAAGATAAAATATAATAAAAACAACAGTTTTATTCAAAGCTTCTTTTTTTGTTGTCCGGTCCTATTTGACAAACATAACAAACAAATGACTGTTGCTTCTGTCAAAGTTTATCAGCTTGTCCTTTTCCTCTAGGTACCAGGAATGCCATTCTGAATACAGAGGCGCGTACTGTGGAGGCAGAGGTACTAAGTCGTCGTTGTGTCATCATGCGTTTGGCAGATTTCTCCTATGACAAGTACCAGAAAGCCCTGCGCCAGTCGGCGGGGGCCGTGGTCATCATCCTGCCCAAGAACATGTCCGCCATGCCCCAGGACATAGTGCAGGTATTGATGCCACTCACTATGCTATGTTGTTTTTTTAAATATTCATTCACTCTAATCTGTTTATCTAACTAATATATTTTAAGAGGCTTCAAAAGTCATTTCTTGGTACACAATTTTGCATCTGATCTCTTGATGGTTTCCAATCCGTCTTTTGTAAAATGTATGAGTCAGAAGCAAATTAAAATGTGAAATGAGGAAAGCCGAGCATCTGTTGTGTTTCTAAACTCTTAAGAGAGATTATATTTGAAAATTGAAAGCATTTCTTTCATCCCTTAACTATTTATACCTCCCACAACACGAGTAGGCATCTTCTAGAACGTGAAAGATAAATTATGAATTAACAATTTTATTGGTCTATTGCTTGGGGGGAAAAAATAATTGCAGTAATTTTTCTTTAAAGTTATTTTTTTAAGATTTTTTTCTAACTCATCTTTCAGGGAGAATTGAGATTAGATTTTCCTCGTCAGCTTTTTTTTTTTTTTTTTTTTGCTGTTGGCACCTTTCTCAAGGCAGCTGTCTGATCTTATAAAGCCTGCAATTTTTCACTGTTTGCCCACTGTAGCAGTTCATGGAGCTGGAGCCAGAGATGCTGGCCATGGAGACCATCGTCCCCGTCTACTTTGCCGAGGAGGACGATGAGCTGCTGTCCATCTACACCCAGACCCTCACGTCCTCGTCCTCTCAGGGCTCCTTATCTGCAGCTGAAGGTATAGACACCCGATGAGCAGAGGAGAAAAGACTATAGCTTATATTTTAAACATGGTTTGATTATATATCAACTCATTTGTTCAACTGTTTTGTCTTACTGTAGTGCTGCTGCACACAGCCACAGCAAATGGCTTTCAAATGGTGACCAGTGGAGCTCAGAGCAAAGCCATCAGTGACTGGGCCATCACCAGTTTGGAGGTGAGATGCAGAAACATGAAAGCATTAATCAAGTAAAAATGCCTGTTCGGCTGTTTTTAAATGTATTTATTTTGGGCAATTTTGTCCGCTGTATTCAGAAGTATGAGATTAAATTATATATATGTTGGGACAGATTATATGTTGGGAGTCTTTGTACAGAATTCAAGTATAATTAGAAAAAGTGTTTGAGGTTCGACGAAGATTGGAGTAGAAAGAGCTTTAGGGAACAGGTTTCCATGGCCGATCAGCTGCATACCAGATTTACATCATCAGATCGAACACAAAGCAATGCATTTAGGTTTGTTAAAGCAAATCACTGGACTCTATGTGCAGATGTTTTCTCTGTGGTGATAAATCCTGCCATCCAGTCAGGCAGTCTAATGTACGAGTTTGCGTTTCCCGCAATACCATTCCTGTTTTAAGGCTTTAACAGCTTTGAGTAAAGGTTGTAGTTAGTTCAAACCATAGCCAGTCACTGAGGGTGCAGGTGTTTTGTTTACTTTGTTTTTCCAACTAAATATCTGTGGTCTAACCAGTCTCTGCTTTCTGTGTTTCTAGGGCCGTCTTACTGGAATTGGAGGAGAGGACCTTCCCACCATTGTGGTGGTGGCTCATTACGATACTTTTGGTGTTGCTCCAGTATGTTGACCTTCTCTATTTCCTTACTTCATGGTCTATTGTAATTTTAGCACATTCAGCAAAACCCAGCAGCACAAATGTCTCCCTAAATGTTTCACAACAACATCATTTCGCAACAAAAGGCCAGCAAACTAACCCCTGATCTTTTATTGTAGTGGCTGTCATATGGCGCAGACTCAAACGGCAGTGGCGTGTCCATGTTGCTGGAGCTAGCTCGTCTCTTCTCCAAGCTCTACACCTATAAGAGGACGCACGCTGCGTGAGTCAAACCATCATTAAGATGATTTTGATCAGATGTGATCAGAGCTAGAGGTTCTGTGCTGCTCCTCAGTGAAGCTCTGCAGATATGCTGACCTTGTAGAACTGTTTTGGTCTGGCTGTGTTTTCAGGTATAACCTGCTCTTCTTTGTGTCTGGTGGAGGGAAGTTTAACTACCAGGGTACCAAACGTTGGCTAGAGGACAACCTGGACCACACAGGTGATGTTTAGTTGTCCAAACACTCACACCTGGGGAACTCCTTTTCAGAACAAGTTTCTCCATTCGGATTTGACTTAATAGGCACATCTGTTTACAAATCTTTGAAACTAGTTCATTGAGATAGACTGCATGTATTTACAAATGTATTACTAGTTAGTCCCTCTTATTCACGCTTTTGACTTTTTCTCTCTTTTTTCTCTTTTTTTGATTACCATCTTCAGACTCCAGTTTGCTGCAGGACAATGTAGCGTTTGTGTTGTGTCTGGACACTCTGGGGAACGGCGACTCGCTCTACCTTCATGTGTCCAAACCTCCAAAAGAGGGAACCCCTCAGTACTCTCTGCTCAAAGAACTGGAGACTGTAAGATTTCAAGTACCCATCATGCATCAGTCCTGTCAGAATAACCACATTTATCATCTAAAAAAAAAAGTGATAAAATAAGCAGCTTCCTGTGCTTCAGCGACTTGCAGAGACATGTTCAGCGCTCACATTTACAAAAAACACCTTTATTTGATACTGTATCAGTGTCAAGAGTTTATTCATTTCACCTAAAGTCCTTTCTTCTAACAAACCACAGGATGCCTTTCACTACCTTTAACAGGCGACAAAGATTTGGCTTCAGTTTGTATTTTTGTTTTTTCTCATCTCCCAGGTGGTTGCAAGTCAACACCCTGAAGTAAAGTTCTCCATGGTTCACAAGAAAATCAACCTGGCTGACGACATGCTGGCCTGGGAGCACGAGCGCTTCGGGATCCGCCGGCTGCCGGCCTTCACTCTGTCCCATCTGCCCTCGCACCGCTCGGCTCAGCGCTCCAGCATCATGGACGTGCGGTCAGTGTCCCCCTCCTCTCGCCATGGAGCGGGAGAGCCCCCTGCTGGGTGGGTTCATTACTGCAAGTTACACAAATTCCCTAAAAGAAAAAAGTCTTGCATTGCAGCTCCCAGTTTCGGACTTTCTTCCATCGTCTGTATGCCGCTAAAATGACATTTCATCTTTGTTGCAGCAAGATATGTCTGACTGATCCAAATTTGTGCATTTCTGGGGGGATATTTTTTATTTGTTAAAGGAAGGGTACTTTTTAAATATTTTGTCGAGTAATAATCAGAATAAACTGGTAAAGGGTCTTTTCTTCCTCCCGGCATTTCAAGGTACACATTGAAAACAAGAAATCCTGGCCAAAGAAGAAAGTTTATTGCCGTTATTTGGCAGAAATATCCAGTTCCTTCATTTGTGAGCCGCTCTGTCTGCTGGCTCAGTGTTTCAGTCCTTAAAAGTATTTTTTTTTTCTAAAACCTGGCTTGGATGCGGTGCAATGTTTCAAATGTTCTTTTTATTTACGTAACTTTATTCTTTTAGACCATCAGAGAAGAGATAAACAAGCTTATTTCTAACCCCTCACCTCTAACGGCGCCTCACCTCTTTGTATTTCTTTCCTCATCTCTCAGTAGATTCTCAACATTTATATTCCAGTAAACACCGGGACCGCCTTGATTTAAAGCAACATGTCACAGCACAAAACTTTTTTTTTCACCTGTGAAGTAGCACAGATTTGCCTTTTGGTTTTGGCACCATAGAGAAGCTGATTTATAAAACATGGAAGTTAAACTGAGATATTTCTTATTCAAACTGTGATATTAGTTGTGATTAGTTCACATTTTTCTTAATTGATTCTGTCCTTCCCATCATCACCATTTTTTATCACTCTTCTTGACTTTGACCCTCTCAGCCACCAAAATCTGCAAAAATTTGGATCGGGTTTGTGTACCAAGGACTGTCCATTTGACTAAATATATAATTTTCTTAAAATATAACAACTTACCAAATGTTGCAGGTCTTTTTGATTGTGACAAATACAATTTGACTTATTTTTCAGCTTCACTCAGAAACAACTCTGTATGTTGACCCGTTGGTCCTCGATAGCCCTAAAGACATATCAGTTTCTTTTATTTTAAGTTGGCTGAGTTTCTGTCTGTTTGGACAGCGTGTCACGCTCCTCTGCTTTAAAAGCCCGTTTCTTCTTACAGACCTCATGTAGATGTCAGCAAGCTCAGCAGGAACGCCAAGGTGGTATCGGAGGCTCTGGCGAGGGTCATCTACAATCTCACAGAAAAGGTAAAAATCGACAGTGAATAATTTAATTATAATTCGTTCTGCTTACTTTCTGCATGTAATGCATTCTGTCCGTTTCTCTTCTGCAAAGGGAGCTTCTGGGGATCTCCAGATTTTCACAGAACAAATGGTGTGTAGCTACTGAGTCAACTAGAAAACAAGTTTAACCTTCTGTGTGTAATTTGAGACACTGAATGGACTCTGTCCAGCGGTCGTCTTTCCTGTAGTGATGTACTTGGTGTCCCACATCAGCAGGTGCAGGAGGAGCATCTGTCTGCCGTGGTGGACTGGCTTACAGCGCAGCCGCGAGCCGCTCAGCTGGTGGACAAAGACAGCAGCGTCGTCTCCACGCTGGAGTATCACCTCAGCCGTTACCTCAAAGACGTCAAAAGGCACTACGTCAAAGCTGACAAAAGGTGACAGTAGAATAAGGAACACTGAATTACAGATGAAAATGGTGACGCTATCAGTTAAACACGGCGCCTACAGTCTGGAATTTGACTTTGGTTTCCAGTTGTGGAGAAGTATGGACAAAGAAAATAAGAGAAAATCTGGAATATTTGTGCTTCCAGACTTTTGATTGTGTAAATGTTGTACTTTTTTCCTCTATTGTATACTTCGAATGATGTATGTTCATCCTTTCAGCATTTCTTCCATGATTTTTTTTCCTTCCCATTTTCTGTCCTTGCCCCCTTTTTTAATCCTTTTGTTTTCACTCCTTCATGCTCTTCTTTCCATCTTGATGTCTTTATTTCCTTCTCTCTCCTTTTCTTTTATCCTTATTTATTTTCTTTCTGCTGTCCTTCCAACCTTTCCTTTCTTGTTTCCATCTGTCCTTCTTTCATTTACTCTTCCTTCCATCCTTTGTTTTTGTGCCCTGTCTTTTTCAGACTGCCATGAATTGAAATTGTTGTTTTTGTTATATAATTAACATATAGGATCGACAAATCAGCCTGGAAAATGTTTATCTGATATATGGAAGCCGAATTAAACCACACAAAGTAAATGAACCACTTTCTGTATTACACCAGTAGTAATAGGAATCAGGTTTCTTCAAGCTGCTGGAACCTACCACTGTCAGACCTGTTGGTGATCTGTTTACTCTAAATATGATCTTAAAATAAAAGTTTCACTTTTCTCCTTTTCAGGGATCCAGAGTTTGTTTTCTACGATCAGCTGAAGCAGACTATGAATGCTTACAGGTACGGCATCATCTCCTCTGAGATGCTTCAGTTCGTCTAAAGCCACAGTGTTCATCTCAGATGGTTTTATCAGCAGATCGGCCCCCGGCTTTTCCAATCTCCATATTCACCATGTGATTGAATGGATTGGTAGAAGAAGGATTTATGCTCCTTCTAGGTTGTTTTAACAGATCAACCTTATTGTAAAGTTGTAAAAACTCTGCAGCTTCCAGCTAATTGTAACAGGCTCTGCAGTTTTAGTTTATCGCCACTGATATAATACGTTCTATTTATTCTGTAATAAATAGAACGTAGAACATTTTTGAGATGAACTGCGTTCAGATGCCAGAATTGTGATGGTCCGCTCTCAGTCTTTACCATTTTCCCTCCTTTTCTCTCAGAGTGAAGCCAGCCATTTTTGACCTGCTGCTGGCTCTCTGCATTGCAGCCTACTTAGGGATGATGTATCTGGCTATCCAGGTAAGTCACTATGTTGTCGCAGTAGCTTGCATCTCCTTTGGGACCACCATTGAGAAATATGTGGAGCATCGTTTTAGTGGAAGGTCAAAACAGAAAATTTCAGCTTTTACTTTTGGAGCTGCTTATTAAAATGTACAGTACAGACCAAAAGTTTGGACACACCTTCTCATTCAATGAGTTTCCTTTATTTTCATGACTATTGA